>SKCR01046882.1:0-104317 GCA_019454045.1 Zanthoxylum bungeanum | reverse complement strand
GTTCAGTGTTTATCCGCTATAAACACCTACACGTCTATACTAGTCTCTAAGACTAATGGTTCATTGAGAAACCATCGGAATCATATATTCCAGTATACGACATGTACCGGTCTCAACGGGTTTACTATACTGACCAAGTAGTGTAAACCTTGACCAGGAACTGTCTGAGAATGACAACGTCATGATACGTCTCAATGTCCGTTGCGACGTTTTTGCAACTGTACCATGACTAATCATTCTAAGGTCATTACGTCTTTACCATATAAAAGATTAGATTATATTATAGAAACTGCATATATTATTACTAATAATAATGTTTTACAGAAGTATTTAACAAAATACAACCGGGAATTGGCGCTCTGAGCACCAACCCCTACAATGTGCACATGTCTTTGAATCCATCAATTCCATCTGAATCTCAAGTTAAATACTGGGGTGAGTTTTTACCTCATGCCCCGAAAAAATATAAAACCATGTTTCAAGCCTAAAAACAATACTACACTTTTCTGAAAACTTTTCTGTCAAAAGCATATGAACTTTCATTTTTAAAATACTTTGATTTCAAAAACAAATCTTAGCTTTAGCTCTAGCAAAAGTAATTAGGGAAACTTTAGAATCACAGAGAACTGTAATCTCTTTTGCTTTCTTGATCAACCCATTTATTCTATTTGAATAAGTCACATGCCTGCTGCCCGAGTTCCCAATCCTCTTGATCTCAATCTTGCCTCTCCCCATCTTAATTTAATTTTCCCTCCAAAAACCCAGTTGCCTACTTTCGTCACCTTCTCATTCTCATTCTCCTTCTATTTCTTGTTCTTGCTTGCAGAAATGGGGAAGATATGAAGAGATAAGAAAACTAAATGGTGGTGGAAATGATAAAGAAAAGTAAATGAAAGTGGTTTCTATTATTGGTTTGACGATAATGGAGCTTTCGAAGTGACTCAAAACGCAAGGGTTTGTTGGTGAAAAAAGCGAAAACACTGCAATAATCTCACACTTAATTTGATTTATTTTTTTTTTGTTAGTTTTGTTTC
This sequence comes from Zanthoxylum bungeanum, assembly GCA_019454045.1. Classification (NCBI taxonomy): domain Eukaryota; kingdom Viridiplantae; phylum Streptophyta; class Magnoliopsida; order Sapindales; family Rutaceae; genus Zanthoxylum; species Zanthoxylum bungeanum. Next base: position 103,283 of record SKCR01046882.1, on the reverse strand, counting down.
AATTTCTTAAACATTAGTCTCATTGATTCTCTCTCTCTATCTTAGGCTGATATTTTTCATATTATAATCTCACTGTAAAATAATTGGAACTAAGATGCATTAATTAGCGGTATAGTAATAATAATTTGTGCTTGATATGTAACAGTGAACTTCTTGTGTGCATGATACAGGACACGTGTCAATATCTAAAAGGAGTTGACGTTGGTGAAATGGTCTTGCCTAGGGTTTAAATGATGGGACTAATGACTAAAAATGGTATAATAATCAAGTGATTCCTGCAGCTCCATAGGATTGCGTGGGACAGATGACTCTACCATGCGCCAACAGCTGCCCAGAGGTTAGGATTTGACGTGTGCCATTATGTGGGCTGTTGTGTTGCTGGTGGAGAAAGGGCTGTCAGGCTTGGACAATGGGTTGTATCTTGGGGAGGGTAAAGCTTCCTAATCCAGCTGGTATTTGTTTCGAGACGATTATTGTTGTTTTATCATTTTTGCTTTTTCACTTTTTAAAATTATTTTTGTGGGACACAAAAGTACTAACAAAATAGATTCCACAACTTCAGTATTATTTCATTGATCATTCCACTACACTTCCATTAAAAGTGATCATTGCTTTGATACACTTACATTCTGGAATGAAAGTGCACTCTGGTGCACTTCATTCCGGAGTGAACATCACAACGGTGGACTTCCAGTCCAGAGTGATAGTAATTTTGGTGCACAATTTTTCCCGAGTGATTATCACTTTGGTGCACTGTCATTCCGAGTGTAAAATGCATTATAGAGTGGAGTGTGTCGAATGATCATCACTCTATAATGGTCGTGTACTTTAATTTTGAAAAATAAGTGCACTTGAGTGATCAATCAAATGACATTAAAGTGTTGAACACTCTACAATGAAATACACCAGAGTGATGATTACTTTGGAATGAAAGTACACCACAATGTACTTTTCATTCTAGAATGAATGTCTATCGGAGTGATGATCACTCCGAAATGGAATACACTAAAGTGATGATCACTTCAGAATGAAAGTATAATAAAGTGATAATAATAAAATAATAGAAGTGAACTAGAGTGAAGATAAAAATAGAATAGAAGTGCATCGGTGTGATGATCACTATGTTGTGACAGTTTACTGGATTTTTAATTTATTCAATAATGAAACTTCAACAGAGTGCACTTTAATTTCAGAATGGAATGTATCAGATAGAGGATCATTGTTTAATTGAAGTGCTCCAGAGTGATCAATGAAAGGACATTGGAATGTTGAACACGCTGTGTAAAATTGAATCAGAATGATGATCATTTCGGAATGAAAGTACATTGGTGTGAATTTTCATTTCGGATTGAATATCAATTGGAATAATGATCACTTCTGAATTAATAAGCCAACTGGCCATTTGTTTCGAGACGATTCTGCATGAGGCTTTATGCTTTTAACTTCTCATGTGGCAACGTGAACCGAATTTTGCTGCCAAATTGTAAGATTTTCTTGGTTTGTACACGCCGCTGTGATTTAGCTCATTTGCTGTCTTTGTTGCATTCTGGTTTTGCAATAGCTTCTCAAAACTATTTGGATCGGAAATCATATTTACACTGAAATCTTCTGGAGAAGCTGTAAGGTTTTATAGACTGACTTGAATGTCCCACCTCTGCTAGTGTTGGTCATGAATACGGAGTTCAAAACAGTTATAAAAAATACACAATATACAGAACATAAACTTTTACATACTCTAGTCATAAAAAATTGTTTTTATTAAAAACAATTCTTCAATTTTATTTATGCTCGGTGTGTTTTTTGACTTTAGGTGTATATCTATCGTTGTTGCTGAAAAAAATGCATTAATTAGTGTAACATCCCGCCTTAGCAGCAATGTTACCGGCAGGAGACAGGCTAAACCTATCTCCATAAGCCTCTGATTCTAGAAAAATTTCGGCATGATGTATTCGTAACATCATGCAACCTAGCCTATAGCCAGCATCCATATATAACATAAACATAAAATCTCGGCCTCAGGCCGGCATCTCATCATCAATGCAATCTAAGGGCCCAACTAAAATGCGATGCAGACACAGACATAATTCAACCAGGGCTCCGTGCCCGAAAAAACGAATAAGCAAAAACTTTTATAATAAACTTATACAACTCAATTCTTTTACAACTACGCTTATTTAACTTGACTCATATCCTCCCAAGACCTGGTGACTGGCTGACTGCAACGCTGCTATCCGGCTCCTCAAGCTCCGTTGTCTGTGGTTGACCGATCAGGTCACCAACCTGCAAAACTCAAACACTGTTGTGGTGTGAGTCAAAAGACTCAGTAAGTAACTATGCCCACTTATTGAGCTGCAATCAAACATAAATTCTAAATTCTGTTTCTTCATTAACTTAAGCTAGTCTCTGCTCTTAAACCTTTAAACAAATATGCAACTCTACTATAGATTTCTTTTAATCTGGTCTTTCATGTTTCATATCCTGTTTACTATTAATCTTTTCATACATTCATAATATACTTGACAAGTTTCTATATCCCCAATCATCAAATCAAATTCCATTACGCTTCTGCTGCGCTATTATAATATCTTGTTTCCGAGAATTTATTATAATTATTTTTCTATTATTTCATTGAAATGTCATCAAATCGGATTTATAAATTATTCTTTTCATTTAGCAATCATCAACCGTATCTATATATTTATGTATAATCATATTATCGTACTTTTCCATTCATAGAAGGTTTCTCATATGAAAACATATAGTCCATATCAATATCAATTATATAGCAATACCAATCACATATGCATATGGATGTAATGATACTGTCATGCATTAATATAAATTGTATATAACTCAAGTAATATTTAGAATATATGATCTACAAATACAAATTGTAAACTAGTCTTACTTACCCAAGTCATGCCCCTATAATGCATGAAAACCCTTTTCTGAAACACCATTTTTCTGAAAATTTCTTTCTAAAAACTCTTTCTAAAAGCTATTTGTGGAAAACACTATTTTACTTTTTCTTTTCAGAAAATCTTTTTGAAAACTGTACTTAGAAACTGATATCTCTGTTTGAAATCTGTGTCTCTGAAAACTGAAAACTGCTCTACGTCCAGGACCATAACTCCACTGGACGTCTCTCTGCACCCAGGACCATAACTCAACTGGGTGTACTCGATGCCCAGGACCATAACTCAACTGGGCATCTCTGAAAATCAGGATTTCGGGACCTGTAGCCCCTAGTCCTGCTCGAGGATCTGAGAGCGTCCCCTCAGTCCTCCACATGTGCACATGCGTCTATATCCGTCAATTCCAAAGTATCCGTCAATTCCAAACTATATCTCAAGTTACATACTGGGGTGAGTTTTTACCTCATGCCCCGAAAACATAAACCGTACACTATGTCTCCAAAAATGTAAAAATATTTTCTGAAATAAATTTCTTTCTTTCAAAAGAAAACTTTGAAACTTTTCTTTAAAACTCTTGGATTTCAAAATTATTCTTAATTTCAACTCAGTTATATAAATCATAATGCATAGTCATGCATATATATTTTCTATGCTTATACTAATTACAACCACACTTTCTTATGCACTTATTTTTAATCTATAACTACCTAAATATATATATTTTCATGCATGACTATAACATGACTAGCTAACTTAAAGTGTTTGCAGCATTGGGTTTAAACTTACTTTTCATTTTACATACTTACCATATACACACCCATACAACTAATAGGCTTTTATTCATGTTGAACATAAGTACATTATTAGGACTATAATTCTGAAATAAACAAACGACATTCATTAAGTTCAAACAAAATCTTACAAATTATTCGGAGATAAACTATTCTTAGATTGCAATACACTGAAAATAATCATTTACCCTAATAATAATGTTAAAATCTTTCAATTTATTTCCATTCCTAAAGAAGCAAATCAGCATCTCAGCATTATTACTACTTTCAGTAAAATATCATGATTAATAAAATATCAATTACTTTAAATAAAAGGGATCCATCCATGTCACGCTAACATTCTTTAATTCTATAGCAGGTTTAGCCATTTAGTATATGATCGTGTATCTTAAGACTGTTCTTTAAATGTGCCAAAATTCATTTTGTATGGTGTTTTTCTATAAGCCAGTAAGCAAGAAAAACTAAGAATTAAGCACCCAACCCCCAAGGTAGTTCGTTAGCGTAAAATGCAAGCATTCAACTCTGAAAACAATAAACCTTATTGTAACTAGAGTGAGGAAACTGTAAAAAAAATAGAAGACAATTGTACAACCATGTTCTATTTGGAGCAGCTGAACAAACTCTAGTGTGGCCTAGTCTCAAATGTCCCATAGGATAAAAATCTAAAACTCAAATTTCCTTCCTTCTTTTTTTTTTTTTTATTTTATTTTCTTTCCCGCACTATGTCATATACCAAATAAAATACAAATGTAGGATGCAATTTTGACCACCAATTTACACCAGAAATGTCATAAAGCTGCAATCAAATATTTCTTGCAAAGTATTTCTATATGTCATATCATATGTGTCCTATTTTAAGCTAAATTACAAATATGCTACAAGCAAATCCAATATTACCTATATCGTTCATCTTGTAAAACCTTGTTAGTGTAAAACACCAAACCCTTTGTTACAACTTATAAACCCTAAAAAGAACTCGATTCAGCACAATACAAAAAAAAACATTCAAATTCCTTTCTTCAAGTTACCTACCGTACACTCAATGTATCCAATTGCAACCATATTCTTCATTCAAAAATTTCCCTAAATTATCTAGGGCTTATTGCCTAATTTCCCCAAATTCTACAATTTCTTTATTCTTAAAAATTTTCTCCAAATTTATATCATTAACCAAGTCTATTTTACTATATATATATATATTTCATTAACAAAGTCAATTTCAGAAATTTAATCCACACCCAAGTAACAAAGTCAAATCAAACTCAAGGAATTCATAGGCACAATGTACTTACTAATTAACTCCATAAACGAAATCAACTCCCAAATTTGAACCCCCTCAGCTTCTTATTCTTCCTGCATTTTCCCCCTTCTTTAATCAATTACAACTCAATAATTCTAGAAATTCTTCCAAATTTTATACCTAAAGAAGCAAATCTAGGGTACTTTTAACCTGTTCTAACTCAATAATTTGCTCAAACTTAAAATTCCATCAAAACCCAATTAAATCAATTTCAAGGAATTCATGGCCATAGCCTACTTACCTTTCCCTCCTCTCTCGGCATTCCCCTCTTTTCTCTGTTCTCAATCTTGGTCATTGCCTTCTTCTTTCTCTTCTTCTGCCTTTCGGTCTCACCCTGTTCTCTCAGCCTTCTCCTTCGTCTCCCTCATCTCTTCTTGATCTTTCCTTCTCGGTCTCTTCTCTATCTTCTTTCTTCATCGTTCTCGGCCTTTCTTTGCTATCTCTCCCCCTCTGTCCTGGTGTGTTCTCGGCTTTCTTCCTTTTTTTCTCCCTCTCGAATTTTCTTGCTTCTTCTTGCTCAATCTATCTCTCTCCTCATTTGTTCTGTTCGTCTTTGTTTTTCCTCTGGTTTCGTATACTGTGTGTGGGTGAACTCTGTGTGTGTGTGTTAGTGAGTGACGTGTGTGTGGGTTTTAATTATTATTGATTGATTGATTGATTTTTTTTTTCCTCCTTCCTTGTACACGTGTATATCATATATAATACATTTTGTGTAAGAAAAATCTAGAAAAAAAATATGGAAATGCATAATATATATGTATTCTAGAAATTTCTAGGATCTTTTATTACTTTTATTAATTCCGATTTTACCTTTTTTTTAGTTAATTCTTTATTTTTCTACAATTTATCTCTTGGAAGAAGTTCCCATTTTACTAAAAAATGAATCTCGCATTCGGATGCGGCCCTATGCGCGAAATAAAATTAACACAACACACTAAAATAACCCGGGATGTTACAATTAGAGAGTTTAAACTCCCTATAAATATCAATATAATTTATTAGCAAGGAAAAGAAGGGGAAGAATACAAGGTGTACTAATTACTAGATCTTTTGATAGATGTTACATTTCTTATCGTGTTTATTTTTCAATAAAAATTTGCAAAGAAACAGAATTGATCTGTTCAAAGAATCAAAGTTTCATGTTTTAAGTAGAGAATCCCCATAATTTGATCCATTGAAACATGCATGTAACTTCAGAAAAATATCAAAAAAAAAAAAATAATAAACACCTCATGCTTTGCATCCCACACCTTCTTCCCAGATTTCTTGTGATACCCTTTCTGAAATCTCAACCATCCTTCACCATAAAAAAAATCTCAAAATAGAGAAAAAAAAAATGAGTTTAAAAACAAGAAACTGATTAAAATAAAAAAGAAACAAGAAACAAGAAAAGAGATCCATATACGAGGCACTACTATATTCATGCATCTGGCCATAACTAGCAAAAGTAATTAGGGAAACTTTAGAATCACAGAGAACTGCAATCTCTTTTGCTTTCTTGATCAACCCATTTATTCTATTTGAATAAGTCACATGCCTGCTGCCCGAGTTCCCAATCCTCTTGATCTCAATCTTGCCTCTCCCCATCTTAATTTAATTTTCCCTCCAAAAACCCAGTTGCCTACTTTCTTCACCTTCTCCTTCTCATTCTCCTTCTATTTCTTGTTCTTGCTTGCAGAAATGGGGAAGATATGAAGAGATAAGAAAACTAAATGGTGGTGGAAATGATAAAGAAAAGTAAATGAAAGTGGTTTCTATTATTGGTTTGACGATAATGGAGCTTTCGAAGTGACTCAAAACGCTAGGGTTCGTTGGTGAAAAAAGCGAAAACATTGCAATAATCTCACACTTAATTTGATTTATTATTTTTTTTGTTAGTTCTGTTTCAATTTCTTAAACATTAGTCTCATTGATTCTCTCTCTATCTTAGGCTGATATTTTTCATATTATAATCTCACTGTAAAATAATTGGCACTAAGATGCATTAATTAGCGGTATAGTAATAATAATTTGTGCTTGATATGTAACAGTGAACTTCTTGTGTGCATGATACAGGACACGTGTCAATATCTAAAAGGAGTTGAAGTTGGTGAAATGGTCTTGCCTAGGGTTTAAATAATGGGACTAATGACTAAAAATGGTATAATAATCAAGAGATTCCTGCAGCTTCATAGGATTGCGTGGGACAGATGACTCTACCATGCGCCAACAGTTGCCCAGAGGTTAGGATTTGACGTGTGCCATTATGTGGACTGTTGTGTTGCTGGTGGAGAAAGAGCTGTCAGGCTGGGACAATGGGTTGTATCTTGGGGAGGGTAAAGCTTCCTAATCCAGCTGGTATTTATTTCGAGACGATTATTGTTGTTTTATCATTTTTTCTTTTTCACTTTTTGGAATTATTTTTGTGGGACACAAAAGTACTAACAAAATAGATTCCACAACTTCAGTATTCTTTCATTGATCATTCCACTACACTTCCATTAAAAGTGATCATTGCTTTGATACAATTACATTCTGGAATGAAAGTGCACTCTGGTGCACTTCATTCTCACAACGGTGGACTTTCAGTCCAGGGTGATTGTAATTTTGGTGCACAATTTTCCCCGAGTGATTATCACTTTGGTGCACTCTCATTCCGAGTGAAAAATACATTATAGAGTGGAGTGCGTCGAATGATCATCACTCTGTAATGGTTGTGTACTTTAATTTTGAAAAATAAGTGCACTTGAGTGATCAATCAAATGACATTAAAGTGTTGAACATTCTACATTGAAATACACCAGAGTGATGATTACTTTGGAATGAAAGTACACCACAATGTACTTTTCATTCTAGAATGAATGTCTACCGGAGTGATGATCACTCCGAAATGGAATACACTAGAGTGATGATCACTTCAGAATGAAAGTATAATAAAGTGATAATAATAAAATAATAGAAGTGAACTAGAGTGAAGATAAAAATAGAATAGAAGTGCATCGGTGTGATGATCACTATGTTGTGACAGTTTACTGGATTTTTAATTTTATTCAATAATGAAACTTCAACAGAGTGCACTTTAATTTCAGAATGGAATTTATCAGATAGAGGATCATTGTTTAATTGAAGTGCTCCAGAGTGATCAATGAAAGGACATTGGAATGTTGAACACGCTGTAAAATTGAACCAGAATGATGATCATTTCGGAATGAAAGTACATTGGTGTGAATTTTCATTTCGGATTGAATATCAATTGGAATAATGATCACTTCTGAATTAATAAGCCAGCTGGCCATTTGTTTCGAGACGATTCTGCATGAGGCTTTATGCTTTTAACTTCTTCTGTGGCAACGTGAACCGAATTTTGCTGCCAAATTGTAAGATTTTTTTGGTTTGTATTCGCCGCTGTGATTTAGCACATTTGCTGTCTTTGTTGCATTTTGGTTTTGCAATAGCTTCTCAAAACTATTTGGATCGGAAATCATATTTACACTGAAATCTTCTGGAGAAGCTATAAGGTTTTATAGACTGACTTGAATGTCCCACCTCTGCTAGTGTTGGTCATGAATACGGAGTTCAGAACAGTTAAAAAAAATACACAATATACAGAACATAAACTTTTACATACTCTAGTCATAAAAAATTGTTTTTATTAAAAACAATTCTTCAATTTTATTTATGCTCGGAGTGTTTTTTTACTTTAGGTGTATATCTATCGTTGTTGCTGAAAAAAATGCATTAATTAGAGAGTTTAAACTCCCTATAAATATCAATATAATTTATTAGCAAGGAAAAAAAGGGGAAGAATACAAGGTGTACTAATTACTAGATCTGTTGATAGATGTGTTGGACAAAATGACCCATAGCGTCACTATTTGCACAGATCATTGTGTTGTTGTAGCAAATTAACTATGTGACAAGGAAATTGCACTCTCATCATTTGTGATTAGATCAACATAGATATATAAATGAAGAGAGGTCCCTATAAATAAAGATCTACTGGGATAGATTTGGAGTTGTTAACACTCTCTGGGAAATTGTACATTTAAAATGTACTTGATTTGGTGTCTCATACGCTTCGAGCATATAGAGTCATGATCAGGTCAATCCAAGTGATAGTCACTGGATTGAAATTAAGAACATCTGTTAGTGTCTCAGAGAACTAAAGATGATATCTTAAACTATGGAGAAAGACAACTTGAAGTGACTGGGATCACCGCTGCAAGTTTCCAAACAATTAAATACTGAGATACTATAAAGTTTGAACACTGGGACAGTGAGCTGGAAATATTCCGAGCAAGATAACTGTTGCCGAATAAACAACAAATGCGGATTATTGCTGCAGCTGAGGCAGCAATAGAAGCCATTTGGGTCGAAAATAAATCTAATTAGATTAGATATAGTTCTGTTAACAGCTGAATTAGGCGTCAGCACAAGCTAAGGAATTAAACGTCTCATCGACGATCTAGATATATACTTCGATATTCATCTGATTCGTTCGGATCATACATCATGGCGATGTGATGATCGTGTAAATCGCGTCAGACGATAATCATGCAAATCCGCTGACGAAAACCTTTCCTCAGCAATTTGAGCGAACCGTACATAGTTCGGGTGTGGGACACTCGAGTGACTGGCTATGTGCCAAGTGGGAGATTGTTGGACAAAATGACACATAGCGTCACTATTTGCACAGATCATTGTGTAGTTGTAGAAAATTAACTATGTGACAAGGAAATTACACTCTCATCATTTGTGATTAGATCAACATAGATATATAAATGAAGAGAGGTCCCTATGATTAGTTCCTGGATTGAGAATGATATGAGACAGTATCAATCCCCGAAGGATTAATCATTAAATATCCCTAGCCTGAGTATTATCGAGACTGGACATCGATAATGCGGAATAGGCTAGTATTGCACTTGTGTGCGTTGTGAGGGCACAACGGCATAGTTCTCATATATATAAGTATTGGATACTTATGCAAGTGCGATAGGAGGTCGTGTTTCACCGATAGTACGGGAAACAGCTTCGCTCTGGATAGACCCCTCGGAATCCCATTGGTATTATGACTATGTGTCTATGGGAGGCCGAAATCAAGGTAGGTGTGTATAGTCTTAACCTGAGACTTACATCGCTAATACTTGCGATAATCGGTAGACTTTGGTCTTGGTGGTACAGGGCTTTAACTGGTTCTGCGTACACCACTTCTGGGTTTATCAGAGAGTCGTAGTGTATTGGGTGTGATGTCGAGATGGAAGTATCACTTCAGTCATAGTGGAGATGATGTCACACAGGATACGGTACTAGTGCTCTTGAGTGTTGCGCAACCAATCGGGATATTGTGACCAGGTCATGAATATCCGATTATAGAGACTATGTTACCAGACATCCGATATGTGTTTCGGACGGGGCAGACACTTATCCAGCCCCAGCCTTAGCACGTGACTATCCGATACTGGGCCGATACACACAATACAGTCGTATACTACGCTTGATAACAGATCTTAATAGTCTTAGATGAATATGACCGGAGAATTTGGTAGACTTGGTGCTTTGCTAGGAGTCGACCTTGTCTCATAAATCGGTAGAATGTAGTACTTGGTACGTACGTGATTCGGATACTCCGACGACCGTATTTACTGCCAACTTATCCGGGGATCTCATGGGTCGCTTCCCGATAATCCATCGATGACGCACAACTCGCACTCTTGAATAATCTGGGATTATATAGAAGAGAGAGAAAATTAATCTAGGATTAATTACGGAGATATTTTATCTAGGATAAAATATCGTCTAGAGAGAGATAACGATTAATTTGGAATTAATCGGTAAATTAATATATTCGATATATTAAACGAAATTGGATTTCGACGCGGAATTAAAATTAGATTTTAATTCGGGCGAACGAATTAATTTAGAATTAATTCGTTAGCGACGTGAATAGTGAATTCGCTAGGCGTTATCATTTAATTACGACGCAACGGAAAAATCATTAATTTGGAATTAGCGAACCCGAGCCCGAGTGTGATTGCGAGCGCATTCGTATTTCGAATTCGAGTGCGACAACGCAAGTCGCATCAAGCGTCAAATCAATCAGTCGCATCAAGCGTCAAATCACTTGTCACTTTGAGTGATGTGACTTGACAACATGTCACTTTAATAAAGTAGATGTGACTTGATGGACATGATGTGTACTTGATGGCTTTTATTGTTTGACCTTTTAAAAGCAAATTCAAATGAAATTCATTTGAAATTCACAAAAGTGTATAAGATACACTTGAAATTCAAATGTAATTAACACATTACACAACTTTCTTCTCTCTCTTTTTCTCTCTTCTGCTCACGCCAAAACTGAAAAATGCTCACTGTTTTTAAAGCAAAATGGCGTGAATCAAAGGGAAGCAAGAGTGGTTTTTCATGGTGAGAAATCAAGTGCTAGCACACTTACGAGTCTTGCGAAGGTGGTAGGGAGGTTCGCCCATGAGCCGGGATCCGTCGGACGAAGCTTGGAGCTCCGTTTTCTCAGCTCAAATCTGAAAATCGAAGGCAGTGGACTGCTGCAGTTGGCGCCCTTGGCAGTGAGGATTTTGGGCTTCATTCGTCTTCAAATCGACTCAACCGATCGATGTGAGTATTCCGCTATCTCCGTTGGTGTGTTCACACATTGATTTCATGTCTTGTTTGATCTTGGGACCTAGATTAATACCAAAAATGGCATCAAGAGCTATTGGTTCAAGCATGAAATTGTAGGGCTTAAAATTGGGTATTTTGTATTTGAGCATGATTTGATTAAATTGGATGATTGAACATGCTTAGTATATGTAATATTGAAGATTGATTTGATCAATTTCAAGAAAAAATGTTTAGAACAATTTTCCCCAAAATTATATCTTGGCCGAATGTGAGTCATTTTGGAAATTTGGAATTTTTTCATTTTGGTTCATTGGATGAGTTGTAATGATGTTGGATGATGTTAATTTGAAGTCAATTAGATTGAATTTTGAATTGAACAAAAATCCCTAATTTGCTTCACTTGGCCGAATGGTATAATGCCCTAATGTCTTGGATTTTTGATTTTATGAACATTGGATGTGTATGAAATCATTTAGGATGTTGATTTAATGTCGATTGTGGGTTTGATTGGATTGAAACTAAATCAGATGTGAAATCCTTCCTTGGCCGAGACTAAAGAAGCATGTAAATGGGTTTGATTTTTGATTAATTTGTGTTGGACACCAATTGATGAAAATGACCATGATTAATTATGTAAATTCATGTTTTAGAAATGTTGATTTGGGTAATTGATCATGTAATACACTTTAGGTTAATTGAATATGAAATTGGATTTTGTATATTTAATTAATTGGCCTAATTTTGGAAATTTTTCTTCTAATGTTGTATTTGGGCCTATTGGGCTTGATTTATCAAGTTTGGTTTAGGCCAAGGGGATTGGATCCAATTGGGCCCAAAACCTTAACCATAAAGCCCAAATGCGACTAATGAACCTTTAAAGTTCAATTGGGCCTAATGGGCCAAGATTGATTTATGGGCTTATGGGGTAAATCCCGGATTGAACTTTGGTTATCGGTTTGACCCGAGTTGACCAAAAGTCCACGCCTTAAGAAATCAATTAAAAGCCCATTGGACTTTAATTGAATTGACGTTGGACGTTAATCGGTCTTTGAGACGCGTTACGATTAAATTTGGAATTTAAATCGTAAAGGTTTATTAAATAAAAGTGTAATATTTAATTTGGAATTGAATAGTGAATTAGTATTAAATACATGTTAAATTTGATTTAATGATGTAGTTTATTTAATTCATGAATTCGTACTTTGAGTACTTATTCGCAAAAACGAGTTTGACTCGAACAAAATCAAATCGTTGTTTGAACATTGGATGATCACTTAATTATCAGATTAATTAATTTGATTAGATTGATTGATAGCATGCTTATGTGTGTGAATACGTGGTTGTGTTGTATGAATAATGTATATCGGATGGATATTAGTCGGGTGGGGCAATTTTAGAAATTGTTGTAATAAATTCGATTTATTAAATTGGACCTGCGTGTCCAGCCTTATCACCTTCATTCTCTTTGTATTCTCTTCTCACCTATTCCCCTCCATGTAAATGAGGTTTCTTTAGAAGTGTAGTGTAACGGGTAGAAGTAATACAAGTGCTAGCTTGAGTGAGAAAGTGAGAGATTTGATCTAGGATCAATGTGTAAAGTATCCATCCGCATATCATTATTATTTATTTTCATACTCGCTTTATTATGTATTTAGAATGCATGTTTAAGGGTGTATGATGATGAGACCTTAACAAAGATAATTAAATTGGTAGCCAATTTGCACGCGAAAAACCCTCGTTAAATATCAAGCGTTTATTTTCATTCCATTGAGTGATTCTTGCTCAAGATCCGAGATTGGCAGGGGTTGATGGCCAAAGTCAAGCCCTTGTCCGTCGAAGATGTGTTTTAATCACGAGGCTTTGTTCCATATCGGTGTCGTGTCCAAGTTGTGGTTTGTTGGCCAAAGTCAAGACCACTTCTTGTCCATTGACATTGATTACGAAGCTTCCATGTCAATGGGTCCGCGCTTGACTGGGATCACTAGGTTTGTTGTGCCAAAGCCAAGGCCTAGTTGATTCAGAGGAAAAAGGTTAGGGTATACATTCGATGTATAGGCATATATAAGATATATGTTTGGGACTTGGATGTCCACCTACTGGATCTAGGAGTTGGATGAGATACAATTGATCTTCGAGATCTACCTAGTTAATTATCATACAATTTGTTGGCCAAAGTCAAAATTGTGTGATATTTAACGGGATCCTAGCCCACTAGGAAACACGGTTTCCCGAGTACTCTATAGAGGGTTAGAGGCTCGACGAAAAATAGTGGGAGGCAAGTATTGAATTTGCAACGTTCGTTCGAATACTCGCTAAATGCGCTCATCTATATTTTACTCGTCATATTAATCAAAAGTATTAGTTGGACTAATATTTTATGTTGTTTTAAAAATATATATAGTTGGACTATATATAAACTCATTCAGTATATAGTTGATTTTATAATTGGATTATAGTAATCAATATAATTGAATTAAAATGATAGTTGATTTTATAATTGGATTATAGTAATCAATATTAAGATTATAGTTGATTAAATAATTGGATTATTGTAATCATTATAATAAATAGTACCTTTATTAAAATTGATTAAATAGTTGGACTATTTCATTGGGAATTAATAATAGGTTACTTTATTGGATAAAATAACTTGTTATATCTAAGCCCATAATTAAGCAAATAGTAGAGCATAAAATCTTTGGAAGATTTATGTGATGATGACTTTAGTGCTTAATTTAATATACTTGACAATAAATCTACCTTTAGATTTAAAAGGTATTAAAATTGCAATTAATAATTCTTGGAGAATTAATTGACTATTCTAGTGGAGAAAAGTCAAAGTTTGCAATTGGGCAAGTTGCACAAGGTGCACATCATTTCGATATTCCGAAACTCAAGGCTTGGCCAAAGGTTTGTGAAATATTGAAAAGTTAATTGACATATCCCAAAGTGACTACCATTTGGATATGGAAGACACGAAGGAATTAAGAAAAGGGCGAGGCTCTGACTTTAAAATATTTGTCAAAGTTATGTTCACTACTAGTATAGAAATTGGATTTTAAATACTTAGTGTGGTACATAAAATATATGTATTGATGTTCAGAATCCGCTATGAGCTGGATACTGACTTCAAGTCGAGATTTCTCTGCAAATCGGAAACGGGACGAAAGTCGCTGTTTCGACCGTAGATACCTAAGTTTAGGAACTACCCTTTGGGTATGTACTTGAAGGGGTTTTATACGGGTGAATCCGGTAACGCAGCGGAAGCGGTGAAAATCCGATTTTCAGATTTCAAAACTTTTTCTTGGATTAAATAAATAAACACATTTATTTAATTACCCAATAATCAAATAATGAAATAAAATTTCAAATGAATCAAATTCAAGTGAAATTACCAAATTACCCTTATATGGTATTTTGTCCATTTTAGTCCGAAATTGATCCAATCAATTTTGAATGATTCTAAATCATTTCTAAGATGAACTTAGCATGTTCAAAACATCAAAACACCAAATGCAACAAAAATCCCAATTTTGTTATCTTGGCCGAATGCCTCCATTAGGGGGGGGGGGGGTTTGTGCCTTTTGTCATTTCATGCTTCAAAACTCATCCAAATGAAATCCAATCAACATGAAACTTTATATGTATCATATACACACCTAAATGCACAACATATCTCAAAATCCCCAAATTTGGAATAGGTTACAAACCCTAATTCTTCAATTTCCACAAATTGGGCAAATTAGGCCATTTACATTAAATCAAATGTTTCAATCATCAATCTTTCAACTAATTCAAGTCTCAACACAATGAAACAACTCAAGATAAAATCTAGGTCATTTAAGAGTGGGTCAACAACTCTAGAATAGCAACATGGTTTCATAAACCTTAAAAGAATACATATAACTACACTAGTTACATTCTTTGTTCATCATACATGCTCAACACTTTCAAACAAATTTCCATCATCAAAAACACAAGAAATAAAGAAAAGAATAACTTAAGAAACTCACAAGATGTAGCCTAGATCCTAAGGAACAAATTCCTTTCTAATAGTAAGTTTAAGAAACTTACAAAATCCAAGCTTTTTCTTTAAGTTTATCTTTTCTCCTTCACTTTCTTTCTTTGTCTTTCTTCAATGGAGTTTTGTTTTTGGTAAAGTGTATTAGGTTAGTGAAATGAAAAATGAAAAAACAATTTATATGTACAACATTTGCACCTTGGCCGAAATTTGCACACCAAATTCAACAAATTGTAATTTCAATTTCATTTGCATTATTACTAATACAACTTGCATAAATATCTTTTATCACCTTTATTAGATATTTATTTAAGTCAAATATGGCAACTAAAGTCATTTACTAAATATATCCTAAAGTAAAATATTTATATTTTAATTAATTTAATCATTTAACAATTAAATAATTAATTAATTAATCAAATACAAATATATAAATATATGTATAATATTTACATTAAATATTAAAAACATATATTCATTTAGGAAATAAGTCAAATATCTCATTTTGACTATTAATTAATGTGTATTTAAATTAATCAAGTATTAAATGTAAATACACAATAATTACGTAAATGACTATCGGGTCCCTTTTGCACGTATCTTATGTTTAACCTTTAAACGACTTTATAAATAATCAATATTATTTATTTAATGTTGCTCTAGTGCTCTACGAGTATGTTTCATTATGGAGACTCTCTAGGTTCAGGTATTTCCGTCACGAAATCAAATTTCGTGTCCATAATCTATCCACCCGTAGATTATGACGATCACGGATAATCTCGCTGAACCACACATGTCGAGGTCATGGCAAATGTATAATCCCTCCGTCACAGGTATCCGGATAAATCCCAGAGATACAGATGTAAACGTCAAATCTCTATGGGGATTATCCAGTCGACTATTCTATTAGCAATCTCAAAAAGAATGTTTAGAACTAGCTTCTAAACTTACCACGGGCCCATGGTTTTATCTGATTGCTAATCATATGGACTACCTATGCTCTGATACACAGAACTGACGGATCCTATCTTGACACACATAGGATACCCTGAGGATCTATCTACACCCAACGAACAGGCGGAGGTCTGATCTAAATAGATCGGTGACGTGACTGCCATCTAAGTGTAGAAGATGTCTCATGTGCCCACAATGGCATCTCAAGTCTAAGAATCACAAGTGCTACTCAACCCGAGAAGATTCTTATTGACGCTGGTGTACCATCCATTAAGAATCTTCGGTGAGTCGTTCAGTGTTTATCCACTATAAACACCTACACGTCTATACTAGTCTCCAAGACTTATGGTTCATTGAGAAACCATTGGAATCATATATTCTAGTATACGACATGTACCGGTCTCAACGGGTTTACTATACTGACCAAGTAGTGTAAACCTTGACCAGGAACTGTCTGAGAATGACAACGTCATGATACGACTCAATGTCCGTTGCGACGCTTTTGCAACTGTACCATGACTAATCATTCTGAGGTCATTACGTCTTTACCATATATTAGAATGAATTATATTATAGAAACTGCATATATTATTACTGATAATAACGTTTTACATAAGTATTTAACAAAATACAACCGGGAATTGGCGCTCTGAGCACCAACCCCTACAGTACTTAAATTAAGAACTGTTATAATGTAACTAGTTTGACTAGAGACATTATCTCTATATCAATGTTTAATCCGTTGCGGATAAACCCTTATATTCTAGAACACTAAAGTGTTTTATTATATAAAGATGATACTGAGATAAACACATTAGATGTGAATAACAGAATTTATATTTTGAATATAATTAAAATCTCAAACATATAAAAATGACAAATAAATAGCTCAAATTGATTTGATCAATAGAGACTTATTGTGGCATTGTTATCTAGGACACAATTAAACGAGACTCGTATATCCACACTTTTGAAGAGTGGGTACAAGGACTGATTTGACTATTCAAATAAGGTATGCGAATCTAGTTTATTAGGTAAAGTACCTAAAATACTATTTACTTGGTAATAGTATAAGGGCCACCGATCTGTTAGCCCTATTCATGGTGAAGTTAGTGGGCCCATATCTAGCTAGGCTAGATGTGTACATGAATATTTCGTGACCTTGACGGATGTAGCATCACGTTGTGGTTATGTGTTTCTTTTGAAGAACACAAATCAGAAACTTTAAAGTTTTGACACGAAGTAAATAAACAGATCGGCTGTAGTATTATTCCGCCACGGTATGACCGTAATGGAAAATACTTAAGCAGTAAGTTTCATACATACATGAAAGAGTACGATATTCTTTCATATGAGGACTCCTCCCGAGACACGTCAGTTAGACGGTGTGTCCGAACTAAAAACCGAATTTTGTTGGACATGATAAGGTTTATCACGAGTCGCTCTGAGCTACTGTTTCCTTCAATAGGATATGCATTAACAGTGCAAAACTTATTTAGAATAAGGTTCCATATAAATCTGTTTGACAGATGTCATGTAGGATATGAACAGGGAAGAAATGAGGTTTCTCATTCCTGATAATTTGGGTATGCCATGCATAACGTTTGGATGATACCAAAATAAAAGACCCAAATTGGATAAGTGCCAATATAGGTTATCCTAAGGGAAACCATAAGTATAGTACTTATAAATCTCACATGAGAACAATGTGATTGTTGCTCACCATGCATTTTTCCTGAGAGGAATACCGATATGCAGTGGTCAGTGGGAGGATAGTGATACTCGATGAAAACGGAGTAATACTGTTCTAGGCACGAAGTCCTTAATGGAACACAAATAGTTCATCTATGATGAATCTGTACCATTAATCTTCAAATACACAAGAACTTTGTAGATCGGATAGAGTCAGAAAGCAACCTAGGGTATGGGTTTCTGATCTAACCTCATAAAGATGTCAATCTTATGAAGGTATATCCACCGACTACGTTTTGAGGAAGTGATACGAGGTATCGACCCCTATTATGGCAAAGTGCCATGAATCCGAAATGGATTCCATGTATAACAACTATTTTGGATACTAGTTGTTGTACCACAAGGCATTGTGCCTATTGGTACATTAACGTCTTCAAGGAAGACATACATGGAAGGCAACATACCAACGTACAAAGCTGGGCTTTTTATGGAAAGGTATCGTTATCAACATTGTGTTAATAACGATTCAACCTTTTACCTGTTGCCATGGTAAATCCATTTTGAAGATGTTTGTTGATAACTGCATATTTCATTTATGAAATGTGTCAGTTGCAGATCAAAATCGCTTTCCTGAAAAGGAAACTTTTTGGAGGATGCTTACAACATCCTGACGATTTTGTATAACCAACAAACGAGGTTTGCGGGTTATTCGATCCATGTTTGGATTGAAGCAAGCATAAAGTTCTTGG
Organism: Zanthoxylum bungeanum; assembly: GCA_019454045.1. Classification (NCBI taxonomy): domain Eukaryota; kingdom Viridiplantae; phylum Streptophyta; class Magnoliopsida; order Sapindales; family Rutaceae; genus Zanthoxylum; species Zanthoxylum bungeanum. The sequence goes on along the minus strand of SKCR01046882.1, from coordinate 84,243 downwards.
AACTGTCGTTTTGAAATAATCATAATGGTTTATGATTTGAATCAAAATGAAATAATTCTTGTATATATAAGGAGGTTAGTGGGAGAGCGCACTGACAGTTAAATTCCCATAAAACAATTGGTGAAAGCTTGGCTTTCATAGATATTCTTTCATAGAAATTCTCCGTAGAATTCTGGGGAGTAACAACCTTTATTCAAGGAATAAAGATCTACTGGGATAGATTTGGAGTTGTTAACACTCTCTGGGAAATTGTACATTTAAAATGTACTTGATTTGGTGTCTCATACGCTTCGAGCATATAGAGTCATGATCAGGTCAATCCAAGTGATAGTCACTGGATTGAAATTAAGAACATCTGTTAGTGTCTCAGAGAACTAAAGATGATATCTTAAACTATGGAGAAAGACAACTTGAAGTGACTGGGATCACCGCTGCAAGTTTCCAAACAATTAAATACTGAGATACTATAAAGTTTGAACACTGGGACAGTGAGCTGGAAATATTCCGAGCAAGATAACTGTTGCCGAATAAACAACAAATGCAGATTATTGCTGCAGCTGAGGCAGCAATAGAAGCCATTTGGGTCGAAAATAAATCTAATTAGATTAGATATAGTTCTGTTAACAGTTGAATTAGGCGTCAGCACAGGCTAAGGAATTAAAGGTCTCATCGACGATCCAGATATATACTTCGATATTCATCTGATTCGTTCGGATCATACATCATGGCGATGTATGATCGTGTAAATCGCGTCAGACGATAATCATGCAAATCCGCTGACGAAAACCTTTCCTCAGCAATTTGAGCGAACCGTACATAGTTCGGGTGTGGGACACTCGAGTGACTGGCTATGTGCCAAGTGGGAGATTGTTGGACAAAATGACCCATAGCGTCACTATTTGCACAGATCATTGTGTAGTTGTAGCAAATTAACTATGTGACAAGGAAATTGCACTCTCATCATTTGTGATTAGATCAACATAGATATATAAATGAAGAGAGGTCCCTATGATTAGTTCCTGGATTGAGAATGATATGAGACAGTATCAATCCCCGAAGGATTAATCATTAAATATCCCTAGCCTGAGTATTATCGAGACTGGACATCGATAATGCGGAATAGGCTAGTATTGCACTTGTGTGCGTTGTGAGGGCACAACGGCATAGTTCTCATATATATAAGTATTGGATACTTATGCAAGTGCGATAGGAGGTCGTGTTTCACCGATAGTACGGGAAACAGCTTCGCTCTGGATAGACCCCTCGGAATCCCATTGGTATTATGACTATGTGTCTATGGGAGGCCGAAATCAAGGTAGGTGTGTATAGTCTTAACCTGGGACTTACATCGCTAATACTTGCGATAATCGGTAGACTTTGGTCTTGGTGGTACATGGCTTTAACCGGTTCTGCGTACACCACTTCTGGGTTTATCAGAGAGTCGTAGTGTATTGGGTGTGATGTCGAGATGGAAGTATCACTTCAGTTATAGTGGAGATGATGTCACACAGGATACGGTACTAGTGCTCTTGAGTGTTGCGCAACCAATCGGGATATTGTGACCAGGTCATGAATATCCGATTATAGAGACTATGTTACCAGACATCCGATATGTGTTTCGGACGGGGCAGACACTATCCAGCCCCAGCCCTAGCACGTGACTATCCGATATTGGGCCGATACACACAATACAATCGTATACTACGCTTGATAACAGATCTTAATATTCTTAGATGAATATGACCGGAGAATTTGGTAGACTTGGTGCTTTGCTAGGAGTCGACCTTGTCTCGTAAATCGGTAGAACGTAGTACTTGGTACGTACGTGATTCGGATTTACTGCCAACTTATCCGGGAATCTCATGGGTCGCTTCCCGATAATCCACCGATGACGCACAACTCGCACTCTTGAATAATCTGGGATTATATAGAAGAGAGAGAAAATTAATCTAGGATTAATTATGGAGATATTTTATCTAGGATAAAATATCGTCTAGAGAGAGATAACGATTAATTTGGAATTAATCGGTAAATTAATATATTCGATATATTAAACGAAATTGGATTTCGACGCGGAATTAAAATTAGATTTTAATTCGGGCGAACGAATTAATTTAGAATTAATTCGTTAGCGACGTGAATAGTGAATTCGCTAGGCGTAATCATTTAATTACGACACAATGGAAAAATCGTTAATTTGGAATTAGCGAACCCGAGCCCGAGTGTGATTGCGAGCGCATTCGTATTTTGAATTCGAGTGCGACAACGCAAGTCGCATCAAGCGTCAAATCAATCAGTCGCATCAAGCGTCAAATCACTTGTCACTTTGAGTGATGTGACTTGACAACATGTCACTTTAATAAAGTAGATGTGACTTGATGGACATGATGTGTAATTGATGGCTTTTATTGTTTGACCTTTTAAAAGCAAATTCAAATGAAATTCATTTGAAATTCACAAAAGTGTATAAGATACACTTGAAATTCAAATGTAATTAACACATTACACAACTTTCTTCTCTCTCTTTTTCTCTCTTCTGCTCACGCCAAAACTGAAAAATGCTCACTGTTTTTTAAAGCAAAATGGCGTGAATCAAAGGGAAGCAAGAGTGGTTTTTCATGGTGAGAAATCAAGTGCTAGCACACTTACGAGTCTTGCGAAGGTGGTAGGGAGGTTCGCCCATGAGCCGGGATCCGTCGGACGAAGCTTGGAGCTCCGTTTTCTCAGCTCAAATCTGAAAATCGAAGGCAGTGGACTGCTGCAGTTGGCGCCCTTGGCAGTGAGGATTTTGGGCTTCATTCGTCTTCAAATCGACTCAACCGATCGATGTGAGTATTCCGCTATCTCCGTTGGTGTGTTCACACATTGATTTCATGTCTTGTTTGATATTGGGACCTAGATTAATACCATCAAGATGTTACATTTCTTATCGTGTTTATTTTTCAATAAAAATTTGCAAAGAAACAGAATTGATCTGTTCAAAGAATCAAAGTTTCATGTTTTAAGTAGAGAATCCCCATCATTTGATCCATTGAAACATGCATGTAACTTTAGAAAAATATCAAACAAAAAAAATAAATAAACACCTCATGCTTTGCATCCCACACTTTCTTCCCAGATTTCTTGTGATACCCTTTCTGAAATCTCAACCATCCTTCACCATCAAAAAAAAATATCTCAAAATAGAGAAAAAAACATGAGTTTAAAAACAAAGAAACTGATTAAAATAAAAAGAAACAAGAAACAAAAAAGAGATCCATATACGAGGCACTATTATATTCATGCATCTGGCATAACTAGCAAAAGTAATTAGGGAAACTTTAGAATCACAGAGAACTGCAATCTCTTTTGCTTTCTTGATCAACCCATTTATTCTATTTGAATAAGTCACATGCATGCTGCCCGAGTTCCCAATTCCCAATCCTCTTGATCTCAATCTTGCCTCTCCACATCTTAATTATTTTTGTGGGACACAAAAGTACTAACAAAAAAAGATTCCACAACTTCAGTATTCTTTCATTGATCATTCCACTACAGTTCCAGTAAAAGTGATCATTGCTTTGATACACTTACATTCTGGAATGAAAGTGCACTCTGGTGCACTTCATTCCGGAATGAACATCACAACGGTGGACTTCCAGTCCAGGGTGATTGTAATTTTGGTGCACAATTTTTCCCCGAGTGATTATCACTTTGGTGCACTATCATTCCGAGTGAAAAATGCATTATAGAGTGGAGTACGTCGAATGATCATCACTTTGTAATGGTTGTGTACTTTAATTTTGAAAAATAAGTGCACTTGAGTGATCAATCAAATGACATTAAAGTGTTGAACACTCTACAATGAAATACACCAGAGTGATGATTACTTTGGAATGAAAGTACACCACAATGTACTTTTCATTCTAGAATGAATGTCTACCGGAGTGATGATCACTCCGAAATGGAATACACTAGAGTGATGATCACTTCAGAATGAAAGTATAATAAAGTGATAATAATAAAATAATAGAAGTGAACTAGAGTGAAGATCAAAATAGAATAGAAGTGCATCGGTGTGATAATCACTATGTAGTGACAGTTTACTGGATTTTTAATTTTATTCAATAATGAAACTTTAACAGAGTGCACTTTAATTTCAGAATGGAATGTATCAGATAGAGGATCATTGTTTAATTGAAGTGCTCCAGAGTGATCAATGAAAGGACATTGGAATGTTGAACACGCTGTAAAATTGAACCAGAATGATGATCATTTCGGAATGAAAGTACATTGGTGTGAATTTTCATTTCGGATTGAATATCAATTGGAATAATGATCACTTCTGAATTAATAAGCCAGCTGGCCATTTGTTCGAGACGATTCTGCATGAGGCTTTATGCTTTTAACTTCTCCTGTGGCAACGTGAACCGAATTTTGCTGCCAAATTGTAAGATTTTCTTGGTTTGTACACGCCGCGTGATTTAGCTCATTTACTGTCTTTGTTGCATTCTGGTTTTGCAATAGCTTCTCAAAACTATTTGGATCGGAAATCATATTTACAATGAAATCTTCTGGAGAAGCTGTAAGGTTTTATAGACTGACTTGAATGTCCCACCTCTGCTAGTGTTGGTCATGAATTCGGAGTTCAGAACAGTTATAAAAAATACACAATATACAGAACATAAAATTTTACATACTCTAGTCATAAAAAATTGTTTTTATTAAAAACAATTCTTCAATTTTATTTATGCTCGGTGTGTTTTTTGACTTTAGGTGTATATCTATCGTTGTTGCTGAAAAAAATGCATTAATTAGAGAGTTTTAACTCCCTATAAATATCAATATAATTTATTAGCAAGGAAAATGAAGGGGAAGAATACAAGGTGTACTAATTACTAGATCTGTTGATAGATGTTACATTTCTTATCGTGTTTATTTTTCAATAAAAATTTGCAAAGAAACAGAATTGATCTGTTCAAAGAATGAAAGTTTCATGTTTTAAGTAGAGAATCCCCATCATTTGATCCATTGAAACATGCAAGTAACTTCAGAAAAATATCAAAAAAATAAAAATAAATAAACACCTCATGCTTTGCATCCCACAGCTTATTCCCAGATTTCTTGTGATACCCTTTCTGAAATCTCAACCATCATTCACCATCAAAAACAAATATCTCAAAATAGAGAAAAAAACATGAGTTTAAAAACAAACAAACTAATTAAAATAAAAAGAAACAAGAAACAAGAAAAGAGATCCATATACGAGGCACTACTATATTCATGCATCTGGCCATAACTAGAAAAAGTAATTAGGGAAACTTTAGAATCACAGAGAACTGCAATCTCTTTTACTTTCTTGATCAACCCATTTATTCTATTTGAATAAGTCACATGCCTGCTGCCCGAGTTCCCAATCCTCTTGATCTCAATCTTGCCTCTCCCCATCTTAATTTAATTTTTCTTCCAAAAACCCAGTTGCCTACTTTCTTCACCTTCTCCTTCTCATTCTCCTTCTATTTCTTGTTCTTGCTTGCAGAAATGGGGAAGATATGAAGAGATAAGAAAACTAAATGGTGGTGGAAATGATAAAGAAAAGTAAATGAAAGTGGTTTCTATTATTGGTTTGACGGTAATGAAGCTTTCGAAGTGACTCAAAACGCAAGGGTTTGTTGGTGAAAAAAGCGAAAACACTGCAATAATCTCACACTTAATTTGATTTATTATTTTTTTTGTTAGTTCTGTTTCAATTTCTTAAACATTAGTCTCATTGATTCTCTCTCTCTATCTTAGGCTGATATTTTTCATATTATAATCTCACTGTAAAATAATTGGAACTAAGATGCATTAATTAGCGGTATAGTAAAAATAATTTGTGCTTGATATGTAACAGTGAACTTCTTGTGTGCATGATCAGGGGACGTGTCAATATCTAAAAATTGGAGTTGAAGTGGTGAAATGGTCTTGCCTAAGGTTTAAATGATGGGACTAATGACTAAAAATGGTATAATAATCAAGTGATTCCTGCAGCTCCATAGGATTGCGTGGGACAGATGACTCTAATATGCGCCAACAGCTGCCCAGAGGTTAGGATTTGATGTGTGCCATTATGTGGGCTGTTGTGTTGCTGGTGGAGAAAGGGGGTCTGTCTGGCTGGAACAATGGGTTGTATCTTGGGGAGGGTAAAGCTTCCTAATCCATCTGGTATTTGTTTCGATACGATTATTGTTGTTTTATCATTTTTGATTTTTCACTTTTTGAAATTATTTTTGTGGGACACAAAAGTACTAACAAAATAGATTCCACAACTTCAGTATTCTTTCATTGATCATTCCACTCACTTCCATTAAAAGTGATCATTTCTTTGATACACTTACATTCTGGAATGAAAGTGCACTCTGGTGCACTTCATTCCGGAGTGAACATCTAAACGGTGGACTTCCAGTCCAGAGTGATTGTAATTTTGGTACACAATTTTCCCCGAGTGATTATCACTTTGGTGCACTGTCATTCCGAGTGAAAAATACATTAACGAGTGGAGTACGTCGAATGATCATCACTCTGTAATGGTTGTGTACTTTAATTTTGAAAAATAAGTGCACTTGAGTGATCAATCAAATGACATTAAAGTGTTGAACACTCTACAATGAAATACACCAGAGTGATGATTACTTTGGAATGAAAGTACACCACAATGTACTTTTCATTCTAGAATGAATGTCTACCGGAGTGATGATCACTCCGAAATGGAATACACTAGAGTGATGATCACTTCAGAATGAAAGTATAATAAAGTGATAATAATAAAATAATAGAAGTGAACTAGAGTGAAGATCAAAATAGAATAGAAGTGCATCGGTGTGATAATCACTATGTAGTGACAGTTTACTGGATTTTTAATTTTATTCAATAATGAAACTTTAACAGAGTGCACTTTAATTTCAGAATGGAATGTATCAGATAGAGCATCATTGTTTAATTGAAGTGCTCCAGAGTGATCAATGAAAGGACATTGGAATGTTGAACACGCTGTAAAATTGAACCAGAATGATGATCATTTCGGAATGAAAGTACATTGGTGTGAATTTTCATTTCGGATTGAATATCAATTGGAATAATGATCACTTCTGAATTAATAAGCCAGCTGGCCATTTGTTTCGAGACGATTCTGCATGAGGCTTTATGCTTTTAACTTCTCCTGTGGCAACGTGAACCGAATTTTGCTGCCAAATTGTAAGATTTTCTTGGTTTGTACACGCCGCTGTGATTTAGCTCATTTGCTGTCTTTGTTGCATTCTGGTTTTGCAATAGCTTCTCAAAACTATTTGGATCAGAAATCATATTTACACTGAAATCTTCTAGAGAAGCTGTAAGGTTTTATAGACTGACTTGAATGTCCCACCTCTGCTAGTGTTGGTCATGAATACGGAGTTCATAACAGTTATAAAAAATACACAATATACAGAACATAAACTTTTACATACTCTAGTCATAAAAAAATGTTTTTTTAAAAACAATTCTTCAATTTTATTTATGCTCGGTTTGTTTTTTGACTTTAGTTGTATATCTATCGTTGTTGCTGAGAAAAATGCATTAATTAGAGAGTTTAAACTCCCTATAAATATCAATATAATTTATTAGCAAGGAAAAGAAGGGGAAGAATACAAGGTGTACTAATTACTAGATATGTTGATAGATGTTACATTTCTTATCGTGTTTATTTTTCAATAAAAATTTGCAAAGAAACAGAATTGATCTGTTCAAAGAATCAAAGTTTCATGTTTTAAGTAGAGAATCCCCATCATTTTATCCATTGAAACATGCATGTAACTTTAGAAAAATATCAAACAAAAAAAATAAATAAACACCTCATGCTTTGCATCCCACACCTTCTTCCCAGATTTCTTGTGATACCCTTTCTGAAATCTCAACCATCCTTCACCATCAAAAAAAAATATCTCAAAATAGAGAAAAAAACATGAGTTTAAAAACAAAGAAACTGATTAAAATAAAAAGAAACAAGAAACAAGAAAAGAGATCCATATACGAGGCACTACTATATTCATGCATCTGGCCATAACTAGCAAAAGTAATTAGGGAAACTTTAGAATCACAGAGAACTGCAATCTCTTTTGCTTTCTTGATCAACCCATTTATTCTATTTGAATAAGTCACATGCCTGCTGCCCGAGTTCCCAATCCTCTTGATCTCAATCTTGCCTCTCCCCATCTTAATTTAATTTTCCCTCCAAAAACTCAGTTGCCTACTTTCTTCACCTCTTCTCCTTCTCCTTCTCATTCTCCTTCTATTTCTTGTTCTTGCTTGCAGAAATGGGGAAGATATGAAGAGATAAGAAAACTAAATGGTGGTGGAAATGATAAAGAAAAGTAAATGAAAGTGGTTTCTATTATTGGTTTGACGGTAATGGAGCTTTCGAAGTGACTCAAAACGCAAGGGTTTGTTGGTGAAAAAAGTGAAAACACTGTAATAATCTCACACTTAATTTGATTTATTATTTTTTTTGTTAGTTCTGTTTCAATTTCTTAAACATTAGTCTCATTGATTCTCTCTCTCTATCTTAGGCTGATATTTTTCATATTATAATCTCACTGTAAAATAATTGGAACTAAGATGAATTAATTAGCGGTATAGTAAAAATAATTTGTGCTTGATATGTAACAGTGAACTTCTTGTGTGCATGATACAGGACACGTGTCAATATCTAAAAGGAGTTGAAGTTGGTGAAATGGTCTTGCCTAGGGTTTAAATGATGGGACTAATGACTAAAAATGGTATAATAATCAAGTGATTCCTGCAGTTCCATAGGATTGCGTGGGACAGATGACTCTACCATGCACCAACAGCTGCCCAGAGGTTAGGATTTGATGTGTGCCATTATGTGGGCTGTTGTGTTGTTGGTGGAGAAAGGGATGTCTGGCTGGGACAATGGTTGTTGTATCTTGTTGAGGGTAAAGCTTCCTAATCCAGCTGGTATTTGTTTCGAGACGATTATTGTTGTTTTATCATTTTTGGTTTTTCACTTTTTGGAATTATTTTTTCGGTACACAAAAGTACTAACAAAATAGATTCCACAACTTCAGTATTCTTTCATTGATCATTCCACTACACTTCCATTAAAAGTGATCATTGCTTTGATACACTTACATTCTGGAATGAAAGTGAACTCTGGTGCACTTCATTCCGGAGTGAACATCTAAACGGTGGACTTCCAGTCCAGAGTGATTGTAATTTTGGTACACAATTTTCCCCGAGTGATTATCACTTTGGTGCACTGTCATTCCGAGTGAAAAATGCATTAACGAGTGGAGTGCGTCGAATGATCATCACTCTGTAATGGTGATGTACTTTAATTTTAAAAAATAAGTGCACTTGAGTGATCAATCAAATGACATTAAAATGTTGAACACTCTACAATGAAATACACCAGAGTGATGATTACTTTGGAATGAAAGTACACCACAATGTACTTTTCATTCTAGAATGAATGTCTACCGGAGTGATGATCACTCTGAAATGGAGTACACTAGAGTGATGATCACTTTAGAATGAAAGTATAATAAAGTGATAATAATAAAAAAAATAGAAGTGAACTAGAGTGAAGATCAAAATAGAATAGAAGTGCATCGGTGTGATGATCATTATGTAGTGACAGTTTACTGGATTTTTAATTTTATTCAATAATGAAACTTCAACAAAGTGCACTTCAATTTCAGAATGGAATGTATCAGATAGAGGATCATTGTTTAATTGAAGTGCTCCAGAGTGATCAATGAAAGGACATTGGAATGTTGAACATGTTGTAAAATTGAACCAGAATGATGATCATTTCGGAATTAAAGTACATTGGTGTGAATTTTCATTTCGGATTGAATATCAATTGGAATAATGATCACTTCTGAATTAATAAGCCAGCTGGCCATTTGTTTCGAGACGATTCTGCATGAGGCTTTATGCTTTTAACTTCTCATGTGGCAACGTGAACCGAATTTTGCTGCCAAATTGTAATATTTTCTTGGTTTGTACACGCCGCTGTGATTTAGCTCATTTGCTGTCTTTGTTGCATTCTGGTTTTGCAATAGCTTCTCAAAACTATTTGGATCGGAAATCATATTTACACTGAAATCTTCTGGAGAAGCTGTAAGGTTTTATAGACTGACTTGAATGTCCCACCTCTGCTAGTGTTGGTCATGAATACGGAGTTCGGAACAGTTATAAAAAATACACAATATACAGAACATAAACTTTTACATACTCTAGTCATAAAAAATTGTTTTTATTAAAAACAATTCTTCAATTTTATTTATGCTCGGTGTGTTTTTTGACTTTAGGTGTATATCTATCGTTGTTGCTGAAAAAAATGCATTAATTAGACAGTTTAAACTCCCTATAAATATCAATATAATTTATTAGCAAGGAAAAGGAATGAGAAGACTACAAGGTGTACTAATTACTAGATCTGTTGATAGATGTTACATTTCTTATCGTGTTTATTTTTTAATAAAAATTTGCAAAGAAACAAAATTGATTTGTTCAAAGAATCAAAGTTTCATGTTTTAAGTAGAGAATCCCCATCATTTGATCCATTGAAACATGCATGTAACTTCAGAAAAATATTAAACAAAAAAATAATAAACACCTCATGCTTTGCATCCCACAGCTTCTTCCCAGATTTCTTGTGACACCCTTTCTGAAATATCACCATCATTCACCATCAAAAACAAATATCTCAAAATAGAGAAAAGAACATGAGTTAAAAAACAAAGAAACTGATTAAAATAAAAAAAAGAAACAAGAAAAAAAAAGAGATCCATATACGAGGCACTACTATATTCATGCATCTGGCCATAACTAGCAAATGTAATTAGGGAAACTTTAGAATCACAGAGAACTGCAATCTCTTTTGCTTTCTTGATCAACCCATTTATTCTATTTGAATAAGTCACATGCCTGCTGCCCGAGTTCCTAATCCTCTTGATCTCAATCTTGCCTCACCCCATCTTAATTTAATTTTCCTCCAAAAACCCAGTTGCCTACTTTCTTCACCTTCTCATTCTCATTCTCCTTCTATTTCTTGTTCTTGCTTGCAGAAATGGGGAAGATATGAAGAGATAAGAAAACTAAATGGTGGTGGAAATGATAAAGAAAAGTAAATGAAAGTGGTTTCTATTATTGGTTTGACGATAATGTAGCTTTCGAAGTGACTCAAAACACAAGGGTTTATTGGTGAAAAAAGTGAAAACACTGCAATAATCTCACACTTAATTTGATTTATTATTATTTTTTGTTAGTTTTGTTTCAATTTCTTAAACATTAGTCTCATTGATTCTCTCTCTCTATCTTAGGCTGATATTTTTCATATTATAATCTCACTGTAAAATAATTGGAACTAAGATTGTAACATCCCGGATTTTCAGAACTGTTCCAGGAGATTCCCGGACGATTGTTTTAGTCTTTGTTCATGATAATGCTGAGGAATAAGAGTTCGAACTATGTTATATGAGTTGGAATAATGGATTATGAATTTTCGTCGCGTTGGAAAAAGCGTGGGATCAAAAGTCGGTTGCGCGATTTTCATAAATCGCGTAAAGTTTATGGTTTTGGTCACGAACAGAGCAAACGAACTCCGATCCAGCTGATTTTTGGACCATTGGATTCGTTTTTCCGAGACGAACAACCTTCATGTTGAACACTTTTCGCGAATTGCATCAGAAGGGCTCCGAAAATGCGAAATTCCAGAAGGTTCTATGGCAGGGGCTGTTTTGCTATTTTCGCAGGGACCAAAGTGATATTTTCCAGATAGTATAAATAGCCTCATAGTTTCATTTAATTACAAAATCAGCATAATACCCCAAAACCCCAAAATTGACCCCCCCACGCTATTTTGAGTTTTGGGCTGCTGCTAGTCGCGTCGGCGGCCTGCCGGCCACCGCTGGCCGGAGCGACCAGCCAGGGAGGAGCGCCCGGCCACCCTGCGAGTTTGGGTGGCCGGCGGCGACCAAGATTCGCCGGCGATCAGCGGTTGGAGGGAAATTTAGGCGCTGTTGTGGGTTTGATCGGTTCCGGCTCGTCGGGCCGTCTCACGAGCCGTGCCACCCGCTAAATCAAAGCCCTCGACGAGTACTACGAGTGTGCGAAGACGGATTCACCGAACAACGGCCGGAATCACGCAAAACGAGGGAAGAAGGCTCGGTGAACAGTAAACACATGTCGAACGGTAGCTCCGATCAGAATTCCATCGACACCAGCGCGTTCATATGGCCGTCAGGAGTCCGAATATGGCCTCGGAATTTCGGTACGACCTTCCGTTCAAAATCTCATATTTCAAAGTGTATCGTTTTATATTCGGATGTTTCCGTTAGTTTCGTGAATTAGCAAATTGCCTGTTTATGATTTGAATATAATTTAATATGTTTTAAAACGATGAATTTGGTAGAATCCGGGGTAATCGGATGAGTTTGGTCGCTCGGTCGATTGGTAGTAGATTTTTAGCGAGATTCCGGTTAAAACAGCATTTCTCGCGCGATTGAGCGTAAATGATCGTAAGTTTTTTTATGATGTATTTATGGTATTACGAGGGTAATTGGGTAACTTCGGTTTAGTTCGGAGGGTTCAAGACCCTTCCGTAGCGTTTGCGGAAACTTTTCCGCAAGTTTTGCCGCAACGCGTAAAATGAAAACCTGAGGTATCTAGTTATTTCAGAATAGCAAGAGTATGTATTAGAATAATAAGTTTATATTGTAGTATCAGAGTCGATTCGGGTGTTCCGGGGAAACCCGTAGTTGTGTTAGATGAGTTGGAAGTTCCGCAAATAACGGTTCTGACCCCGTGTTATTATTGTTTTGGCAGATCGGACTAAGATTTCGAGAGTGATTGCCTAGCCAGGTAAGTAATCCATGCGATGATTACTTGTGATGTACTTTGACGGATTTATATAGTAAATAAACTTTATAGATATTTGTGTAAACATGAAACCGGATATATAAATTTATATATTATATATATATATATTATATATATATTAATATATATATATATATATATATATATATATATATATATATATATATGCATGTATGAGTATGTAAGTAGTAAGAAATCAGTAAACCTAAGATTGAAAAATATAAGAAATGACAAGTATATGCATATACATTAAACCGTGAGCAGATGTTATAAATATGATATAATGAGACTTGAGTATGGGGGTTGTAGAAACTACACCCTAGGGAATGAGATTAAAGTTTAAAGAATGATGGTTTGGAAGAAGCAATTATATGAGAGTAAAATTCTTAGTTATATACTAGAGATAAGTGACTTAAGGATTATGAAAAGCATTTTTATGTGAGTAAAAGAGTAAATAGTTTATACATGCTATAAGCCTAGAGATCAGTTTTTAAACGATTTGAAGATATAAGTTATTATATGTGCGTAATTAGAATTGCATATGAAAATAAATATATGTATATGATTTAGAATTTTTGTTTTATGTGTGTGAAAGTTTATACTCTGAGGATTTAAACATAAAGAAGATGAAGATTTTGTAAATTGAGTGTATGTGCAGACTTGATGTAGTATCTGAGTTTGAACGGGTATACATGAAGGGTTTTTAGGGGCTAAATCCGGTAACGCAGCGGAAGGCGGAAGCGGTGGAAAATCATATTTTCCGATTTCAAAACTTTTTCTCGGATTAATTAAATAAACATATTTATTTAACATTCCAATAATCAAATTATGAAATAAAATTCAAATGAATCATATTCAAGTGAATTTACCAAATTACCCTTGTTTGGTATTTTGTCCATTTTAGTCCGAAATTGATCTAATCAATTTTGAATGATTCTAAATCATTTCTAAGATGAACTTAGCATGTTCAAAACATCAAAACACCAAAAGCACCAAAAATCCCAAATTTCTTATCCAAAGCCGTGAGCTCCATTAGGGGCCATTTGTGCACTTTGTCATTTCATGCATCAAAACACATCAAGATGTAATCCAATGAACATGAAACTTTATATGCATCATATACACATCCAAATACACAACATATATGAAAAGCCCCAAATTTGGAATTGGTCATGAACCCTAATTTTTCAATTTCTTCAAATTGGACAAATTAGACCAAATTGGTTAAATCAATACTTTAATCATGTTTCTTCCATCCAATCAAAGTCTCAACACAATGAAACAACTCAAGATCAAATCTAGGTCATCTAAGAGTGGGTCAACAACTCTAGATTAGCAACAAGGTTTCCAAAACCTTAAAAGAAAGCTTATAACTACAATAGTCACAATCTCCTTCATCACACATGCTCATCACTTCAACCAAACTTCCATCATCAAAAACACAAAGAATAAAGAAAGAATAACTTAAGAACATCATATGTTATAGCCTAGATCATAAGGAACAATTTATCTAATAGTAAGTTGGAAAAACTTACTAAATCCAAGCTTTCTTTAGTTTTTCCTTTTCTTCTTCACTAGCTTCCTTGTTTTTTCTTTAATGGAGTTTATGTCAAAGTGAATTAGGTTATCAAATGAAAGTGAAATGAAAACAATTTATACTTAGGACAAAAAATGCCCTTGGCCGAAATTGTGATACAAATATACAAAAATTCATTTCAATTTCATTTAACAAAAATTTGATCAACTTGATTAAATATCTAAAAACACTTTATTAGATATTTAAAACTTGTCAACAAGGCAACCAAGAAAATATAACTCTTATATTCTAAGGTCATGGCCGAATTAGTGAAGAAATAAAGGAAAAAGATATTTTAATTTTTCAAACAATTTTGAACAAATATCTTAAGAAGTCAAAATCAATTTGACAACCATTTCCTTTAATGTATAAGTCAACAATTGCAACTTATAATCATTTCCTAACTTTATCATTTGGTGATATATTTATATTTTAATTATATTAATCATTTAACAATTAAATAATTAAATAATAATTAATTAAATACAAATATATCAAATATATGTATTATATTTACTTTAAATATCTCAAATACATATATTGATGATATATGTCAAATACCTTTATTTGACTATTTATTAATGTGTATTTAATAATATCATATATTAAATACAAATACACATTAATTAAGAAATGACGGTTCGGCCCGTTCGCATGTATTTTTCGTTTAACGATTAAACGATTTATAAATAATCATCATTATTCATAAATGTTGCTCTAGTGCTCTACGAGTATGTTTCTATTGAGACTCTCTAGATTCAGGTATATCCGTCACGAAATCCAATTTCATGTCCATAATCTATCCACCCGTAGATTATGACGATCACGGATAAACTAGCTGAATCATACAGGTCGAGGTCATTGCATACGTATAATCCCTCCGTCACAGGTATCCAGATAATCCCAGAGATATAGATGTAAACGTCAAATCTCTATAGGTATTATCTCGTCGACGTATCTATTAGCAATCTCTAAATAACACTCGGAACTTACTTCCGATGTATACTGTGGCCACAGATTTAACAGACTGCTAATATATATGGACTACCTATGCTCTGTACACAGAACTGACGGATCCTATCTTGACACACACAGGATATCCTGAGGATCGATCCACACCCAACGAACAGGCGGAGGTCTGATCTAAATAGATCGGTGACGTGACTGCCATCTAAGTGTGGAGGATGTCTCATACATCCACAGTGGTGTCTCAAGTCGAAGGACCACTATGCTACTCAAACCGAGAAGAGATTCTTATTGACGTTGGTGTACCATCTTCGGTGAGCCGTTCAGTGTTTATCCACTATAAACACCTACACGTCTATACGAGTCTCCCTAGACTCATGGTTCATTGGGATAAACCATCAGACCAAGTCTCGATATACGACATGTACTGGTCTCAACGGATTTGACTAACCGACCCGTGTTAGCAAATCTTGACCAGGAACTATGTTTGATAATATTCATATAGCAGTGACACTTCCCAATGTCAATTACAAACTAACTTTGTAACTGTGTACTGCATTATATATTATCGGGCCTTTGTCTAATATATACATATCACTAAACCACATTTAGTTTCAATCTAATCGTAATCAGATCGAATACGTATATAAGAACAAGAGGTGCAACCATAAATAAGTAATATTATGGAATAAGGGGATGTTCGTATTCATGAATCAGACATAAATACGGTCCGGATTGGCGCTCTGAGCACCAACCCCAACAATTTCTCCCACTTGCTCTAGTGCCAATCCACGGTATCATATATACTCATCTCAATGTGCATCGTATGCACATGGCCCTCAAAAGCTCACCCAGTACTTAAGAGGTAGGCAACAAAAACAAGTCCGCTATGACATATTGAGTTTGTCAAACAAACTCCATCGTTTCCCATAGTCAGCATCATTCATATTTTGTAGAATCTAGATTATACATTAATATGACTCTGATGCTACATCAGTATTGTGCTACAGCTACTGAGTTGTCCAAGTATTTAAGGATCAAATCCAAAATACTATGAAGACAACCGCAAGCACAAAACAATTCAAAACTTCTATTTTATAAGGTCACTATGCAACTTCATAAGTCAATACTTTATAAGTTGCATTTAACTACTAAAAAGTAGAATCCTTCGTGACACTCCCACTGCATCTTTTCTGACTCTTTATGACGTAGACTGTCTAACGTCATAATTAGTCTCAAAACTAATATGACCCTAATGGTTGCAGACTGTATTCTCCATGAATTAGAAACTCGTTCTTAATATCTCAAAGATCACAAAGAACGTGTTTCAAGATCCATCATATGGTCTATAGGATGTCAAAATAACTCGTAACAATTACGATTAAATCGACTCGATAATCGCACATTATAAAGTATTATTATGTCATCATCAAATGATACATAAGATTGATTAGACATTCTAATCAATATCTCTTTCGAAAAAGGAATCATCCTTTACGAAAGATGAATACTTTATATAAGACACACAATAACTGTCGAACAGTTATACTAACTGTCATACAGATAGCCTTGTTATGTCCTTTATTAGATCATATCTAATGTACGAATAATAGGAGTATCTCACAAGTCTCTTGGTTTTATATCTTATATAAAACTTTATATCAAATATAACAGAGACTACTCCCACTGTTTTCACGGAGTAAAGAAGACTTAGGTAAATTTTTACGTTACAAACATCTCATTATTACAATAATAATGACAATGTCGTTAAGATATATATAACACTAGAAAGTAATATGTACGCTCCCACTAACCCTTTTATCACATATGTATTCTATATACTTTGACAAGATCAGACAATCTGACGATATCAAAAATAGAGAACACATATTTCTGGAAGACTTATCCGAGTCTACAATAGGCTCTATAAGCTAGCACACTAAACTGCGATCTCAGCAGAACACAAACTCTAGGGCCATTTCAGAATGAACTCTTCAAATAAGGAAATCACAACTGATCTCATATCTGAATAAGTCATCCAAAAACGCCACTTTGCATTCTTTAGCTAAAATATACAGTTTATTATCAACATTAACCAATATATCTTTATTGTTCAATTAGTGTGACTAGAGATAAGTTTTCTCAGAATCTACAATAGATTGCTGAGTATAACTTTTCTCACTGTCATACTGTAAAGGTCAAACCTTTAATAAGCTCACATTGCTTTCGCTGCGCAAACAATTAGCACATATCATGAACTAATTCATAATGAAAGCGTAATCAAGTTCAAAACTTGATCGTAGTAAGCTATGAACAATCTTAGATCTATGGTTCAATGGTGAACTTCCAGAATCGATATCAAATATCGCTTCCATTATAAGTTATAGGATAATTTTTCTTCAGTAAGAAAACAACGGAACCATTAAGTATCAAATACTCGTGAATGATTCTGTTATCCTATTGGACTTGTACGGAAGATGTATAAGGGTTGTTTCATCTTATTAATTACGTAGTTCCATTTATAATTTATCATTCTCACATTTGACTTCAATAAGTCAAGTCTTTTCTACAATATTAACATCTGATGTTACACACCAAGTAATAAAAAATTTTATTACTTAGGATCGTAGGAAAGATATTCTATTAAATAGAATACAATATTCTATTAAACAGAATAAACGATAAACTTTTACTTATACCTCCGAGGTGTAAGTAATTTCCATTATATAACTATTATATAAAAGAAAGATTCAAATCTCAAACTTTTCAAGATTCAAATTTTCTACCTATACATATCATATATGCAACTGTAGTAAAATAATGGAACATTAATTAAAGAGATGAATTAGTGTTACTGGAGTATAACCCCAAGAGTATTGAAACTAATTCGGTAACATTCAATATCAAACGAATCAAATCATATAAGATTCGATTGCTCCCACTACTCAATTCCATCAAGATGGAATCGTGGAAGAATAATATTGAATATGAATCATATTCACTAAATAACCTTAGAACTAATTGCTTTAAATTCATACGTTTGATCGTATCAAAGATCTTTGAACAGTTCAAAGACATGTAATGAATTTTGAGGATAGAATTCTCTAAAACCTTTAGATTGAATATATTTGAACAAGTCAAAAATGTTCAATCTACGTTTCATCAGAACAGGTTGAAAGTTCTTGATACTTTCAAGACTTTCAATATGTGTTCCTTCAGAAACACGTAACTAAGTTATGACAATTCATCAACTAAGTTACGAAGTAAAGAAAGCTACCTTAAGCAATTATTATTTATTAAACTACATACATCCAATGTATCAGTTAAATAAATCTGGTGGTCCAATGACAATCATTGGTTAAACGAGATCTTAATCACTTTCCTGAATACAATATTCATTAAATGGATAAGGATATGTGGTGTGATCTAGTATCAAACCATCCTTCACCATACGGAATAAGCATCCAATGCTTAAGTGATTAAACTCATAAAGCACCGTTCTAAATTATTTACTTTACCGAATAATTTTTCTTAATGTTTATCTTACGTCAATGACACTACTAGTTATTATAAAATATGTAACAATTGTTTATAAAGAACAAGTGACTATCCAATAGTCGCAAGTTCCGATATCAAATATCAAAACAATCGTTAACCAATATTTCAAATAACTAGACGGGAGATCTGGTATCCAATACCTATAGTTGTAGTATTGTGAAAATCGATATTTTCTATACACAACTATACATCTCCTTTCTTTAGCTTTACTATTTGCATTCAACTATTCACAACAATTGTAAATAACTGATTAGCAAATTGTGTCAGACACATTACCTCTAAAGGTAATTAAAGCTTAGAAACGTCATTACTAGATAAACAAATACCTAATAGGGCTTTCTAAATGCCAGTCAAGAATCTCGAGACATGAACTAATTCAAGTCAATTCTTACTGCATAAGAAACTATTGTCTCTAAAGTATTATATCCTAAAAGGGATATCTATCTAGATTATCTATCATGACTTAGAAACTAAGTCATTAACCATCTTTATTTTTGAAGAAAATCGGAACAACAGTTCCCGATGGTTTAGACCAATCTAATAATATCCTAGTCTATAGTATCTAGAACCTATTCTAGAATAACTGCAACCAAGAGTCTAGTCAGATAACATATCAAAATATGTGTGCAGTAAATAAAAGTTTAATCTATATCTACTATAGAATAAGGAAACAAACAAGCGGCAATTTCCATAATAACATACACTGCCTAAGTTATGGAATATTTTAAACTTAGCAGTGCCTCCCACTATTTTTACGTAATGCCGTAATCCCCAACGGAAAGACGAGAATTCAATAATTAAATCGAATTCCATATGGGAAGAGGACCCCATGAATATATTTCGACTCACAGCAGAGGCACGGTCTCGCCGACGTATATTCACAGGTAGACAACTAATTGTCAATCACTCACTAGTGACTCCGAGGTTCCGGTCCTGGCCGTTTCTCGTTGTCGCTGCGAAGGCAGGCCCACAAGGAGACGTACCAAGGTTAAACTTGTCAATGATAAACTCAAGTTACTTGCGTAACCCTGACAGCTAGGGCACGTTCAGGATTCCGCTTTCGCTTGAATTTATCTAGTATCTAATATACATTCGGCATAAATAAATTTCTATCAGCTACACCCTCACAGCAGAGGCACGGTCTCGGATGTAGTCAACGAAAAGATATTTATAAACCGTATTGACAAGACGGACCAAGAAACAAGTATTCCAAATACTAGTTACTTTAAAACCTTATTAAGCGGGGATATTCCATTAAGTGTCATACACCCTAAATCTAATCAAATTAGATTATAACATGCATGTATAAAGTCAAGAAAACATGAATTAAACATTGAATAAAACAAGCTAATCATTTTATGGAGGCCTAGAATCAGACTCGCTCTGATACCATTTTGTAGGGGTTTTTAGGGGCTAAATCCGGTAACGCAGCGGAAGCGGTGGAAAATCGTATTTTCCGATTTCAAAACTTTTTCTCGGATTAATTAAATAAACATATTTATTTAACATTCCAATAATCAAATTATGAAATAAAATTCAAATGAATCATATTCAAGTGAATTTACCAAATTACCCTTACTTTGGTATTTTGTCCATTTTAGTCCGAAATTGATCTAATCAATTTTGAATGATTCTAAATCATTTCTAAGATGAACTTAGCATGTTCAAAACATCAAAACACCAAAAGCACCAAAAATCCCAAATTCTTATCCAAGCCGTGAGCTCCATTAGGGGTGCCATTTGTGCACTTTGTCATTTCATGCATCAAAACACATCAAGATGTAATCCAATGAACATGAAACTTTATATGCATCATATAAACATCCAAATACACAACATATATGAAAAGCCCCAAATTTGGAATTGGTCATGAACCCTAATTTTTCAATTTCTTCAAATTGGACAAATTAGACCAAATTGGTTAAATCAATACTTTAATCATGTTTCTTCCATCCAATCAAAGTCTCAACACAATGAAACAACTCAAGATCAAATCTAGGTCATCTAAGAGTGGGTCAACAACTCTAGATTAGCAACAAGGTTTCCAAAACCTTAAAAGAAAGCTTATAACTACAATAGTCACATCTTCCTTCATCATACATGCTCATCACTTCCAACCAAACTTCCATCATCAAAAACACAAAGAATAAAGAAAAGAATAACCTAAGAACATCATATGTTATAGCCTAGATCATAAGGAACAATTTCTTATCTAATAGTAAGTTAAGGAAAAAACTTACTAAATCCAAGCTTTTCTTTATTTCATTTTCTTCTTCACTAGCTTCCTTGTTTTTTCTTTAATGGAGTTTATGTCAAAGTGAATTAGGTTATCAAATGAAAGTGAAATGAAAACAATTTATACTTGGACAAAAAATGCCCTTGGCCGAAATTGTGTATACAAATATACAAAAATTTCATTTCAATTTCATTTAACAAAAATTTGATCAACTTGATTAAATATCTAAAAACACTTTATTAGATATTAAAAATTGGTCAACAAAGGCAACCAAGAAAATATAACTCTTATATTTCTAAGGTCATGGCCGAATTAGTGGAAATAAAGGAAAAAGATATTTTATTTTTCAAACAATTTTGAACAATATCTTAAGAAGTCAAAATCAATTTGACAACCATTTCCTTTAATGTATAAGTCAACAATTGCAACTTATAATCATTTCCTAACTTTATCATTTGGTGATATATTTATATTTTATTATATTAATCATTTAACAATTAAATAATTAAATAATTAATTAAATACAAATATATCAAATATATGTATTATATTTACTTTAAATATCTCAAATACATATATTGATGATATATGTCAAATACCTTTATTTGACTATTTATTAATGTGTATTTAATAATATCATATATTAAATACAAATACACATTAATTAGGAAATGACGGTTCGGCCCGTTCGCATGTATTTTTCGTTTAACGATTAAACGATTATAAATAATCATCATTATTCATAAATGTTGCTCTAGTGCTCTACGAGTATGTTTCATTATTGAGACTCTCTAGATTCAGGTATATCCGTCACGAAATCCAATTTCATGTCCATAATCTATCCACCCGTAGATTATGACGATCACGGATAAACTAGCTGAATCATACAGGTCGAGGTCATTGCATACGTATAATCCCTCCGTCACAGGTATCCAGATAATCCCAGAGATATAGATGTAAACGTCAAATCTCTATAGGTATTATCTCGTCGACGTATCTATTAGCAATCTCTAAATAACACTCGGAACTTACTTCCGATGTATACTGTGGCCACAGATTTAACAGACTGCTAATAGTATATGGACTACCTATGCTCTGTACACAGAACTGACGGATCCTATCTTGACACACACAGGATATCCTGAGGATCGATCCACACCCAACGAACAGGCGGAGGTCTGATCTAAATAGATCGGTGACGTGACTGCCATCTAAGTGTGGAGGATGTCTCATACATCCACAGTGGTGTCTCAAGTCGAAGGACCACTATGCTACTCAACCCGAGAAGATTCTTATTGACGTTGGTTTGTTAGAATCTTCGGTGAGCCGTTCAGTGTTTATCCACTATAAACACCTACACGTCTATACGAGTCTCCCTAGACTCATGGTTCATTGGGATAAACCATCGGACCAAGTCTCGATATACGACATGTACCTGGCTGGTCTCAACGGATTTGACTAACTGACCCGTGTTAGCAATCTTGACCAGGAACTATGTTTGATAATATTCATATAGCAGTGACACTTCCCAATGTCAATTACAAACTAACTTTGTAACTGTGTACTGCATTATATATTATCGCGCCTTTGTCTAATATATACATATCACTAAACCACATTTAGTTTCAATCTAATCGTAATCAGATCGAATACGTATATAAGAACAAGAGGTGCAACCATAAATAAGTAATATTATGGAATAAGGGGATGTTCGTATTCATGAATCAAACATAAATACGGTCCGGATTGGCGCTCTGAGCACCAACCCCAACAATACAGACATAAGTAGGAATTTAGTAAGATAGTATTAGAAAGTATATTGTATATGTACAATATATATATAAGATATGCTTTATGTGTTGATGAGCCACCAGCAGGTAAGTTATAAAGGTAAGCCTAGTTATGATGGTATAAATGTGTAAGTATACTGAGAATAGTATAAACATAGTAAATGTGAGATGATTCAAAATGTAAGCATTGTAAGGAATAGAAATACATAATTCATTACTTGCATATATACAATAAACACGTGCATGAACATTGTGATAGTATGGAATAAGCATATAGTAAACATGGTTAAGATAGAAAGGATCATGAGAAAGCATCTGCATGTTGTGTGTGTGTTTAAGTTTTCAGTAGTGAGCAAAAGATAAAACTATTTTCAAAGATTTCAAAGGTTTCAAAGAAAAGTTTCAGATGTTTGAAATTAAATGTATTTCAGAAAAAGTTTTCTTTCAGTTTTAAAATACAGATCATGATTTCATGGTTTTCGGGGCATGAGGTAAAAACTCACCCCAATACGTAACTTGAGACACTTGGAATTGACGGATATCATATGGATCGGGATTTGGGGTTTGACCCATCCCAGTTGTACATTGTTGGAATTGACGGATTTATACACATGTGCACATGTGGAGGACTAGGGGGACGCTCCTAGATCCTCAGCGCTCAGATGGTACATTCCTGGGCGGAGATGCGCCTTCGGGCGAAGATGCGCCTACGGGCGGAGATGCGCCTACGGGCGGAGATGCGCCTTCGGGCGGAGATGCGCCTACTGGCGGAGATTTGGTTTTCAGAAAAAGGATTTCAGTTTTCAGATTTTCAGTACACAGTTTTCAAATTTTCAGTGCCTGGATTTCAGAAACCAGATTATAGTACACGGTTTTCAGAAACAGAGTTTAGAAATAGTTTTTCAGATTTCAGTTTTCAGTTTCTAGATACAGGTCCCAGTTTTCAAGTGTATTTTTCAGTCTTCAGAAATAGTTTTCAGAAAGTGCTTTTAGAAAACAAAGTTTCCAGAAATAGCAGTTTTATAAGAGATTCAGAATTTTTAAGCAGAAACCAGTTTTTAAGTAAAGTTTTCAACATAGATTTTTCATAAAGATTTCAGAAAACATTTTCTAAAACCATAACATGTTAAAGTAGTGTATAATTTACAAGTTATGCATATGAATCAGACATTCTAGTAATTCATCTGAGATGCATATAGTGGATATTATGCATGAAAGCATTAGTACATTCATACGTAAATTTTTCAGAAAAGGTTTAAAAGTAATAGTTATAAAAGCATGGCATGTTGAGTAAAGTATAATTCACAAGATAAGCATATAGATCATACATCCTAGAAAATCATTTGAGATGCATATAAGTTAGCATGAACATGTTACATTATATTTAACATTGTTATATACATGTATGTAGTATAATAACTTATGATGGATAATGCATATATTGTATATATGTATATATATAATATATATATGTGTATGCATGCATGATTATGGTAGTATGATAAGTGTTTCATATAAGAATAGTTTAAAGTTCCGATTTGATGATATTTCAATGTAATGAATGAAGATGATTATATTAAATATCCGATCTAGACTATCAAAAAGTGACCAAGTAAGTATTGAGATGTCAGAGTAGCGTAGTGAAAGCATGACATGGTTAATAGTGATATAGAAACTTGATGTGTATGTATATTAAGATGTTCAGAACTAAAAACAATCAACAGAATTTAAGAAGAGAAAATTTCGAGTAACGCAGCAAAAACGTGATAGATTTGGACATGTTAGTCAATGATAAAGAAACTTGATGTAATTTATATTTAGTGTTTGTTGATATAAGTAGTAAAAGAAATTTAAGGTATGTGTGTGATGAGATTAAAGAATCAGTAACATGTAATATGTTTGCATGGTCATATAGACAACTCATAATAACACAGAAACAGAATTCTGACTTTATTTGTGTTTGTGTGTTCAAGTTGTGAGCATGATTACTTACTGAGTCATTATGACTCACACCACAACAGTTTGTAGTTTTGCAGGTTAGTAGCTGTCATGTAGAACCAGCAGATGTTCGGTGAAGACTTTGAAGACGGTGGATCACCCCAATTGCAGTCAAGGGAGTCCTGGGTCGAGTTATGGGTCCTCACGGCCCTTATTCTTGTATTGCATTTGTATTTAATATGTATAAATCATGTAATAGCATAGTTTTATTTTGAGTTCTGGCCGGAGGCCAAGTACTTGCATTTTGTTCTTTGAGTTCAGGCCTGAGGCCTTGTTGAGTATTGCATTGGAGTTGAGTTTCCGGCCTGAGGCCGAGATTGTTGTATTCTTGTTGTGTATGGATGCTGGCTACAGGCCAGGTTGCATGATGTTACGAATACATCATGCCGAAATTTCATTAGATTCAGAGGCTTATTGAGATGGGTTTAGCCTGTCTCCTGCCGGTAGCATCCTGGCCTAGGCGGGATGTTACAAAGATGCATTAATTAGCGGTATAGTAATAATAATTTATGCTTGATATGTAACAGTGAGCTTCTTGTGTGCATGATACAGGACACGTGTCAATATCTAAAAGGAGTTGAAGTTGGTGAAATGGTCTTGCATAGGGTCTAAATGATGGGACTAATGACTAAAAATTGTATAATAATCAAGTGATTCCTGCAGCTCCATAGGATTGCGTGGGACAGATGACCCTACCATGCGCCAACAGCTGCCTAGAGGTTAGGATTTGACGTCTGCCATTATGTGGGTTGTTGTGTTGCTGGTGGAGAAAGGGCTGTCAGGCTGGGACAATGGGTTGTATCTTAGGGAGGGTAAAGCTTCCTAATCCAGCTGGTATTTGTTTCGAGACGATTATTGTTGTTTTATCATTTTTGCTTTTTCACGTTTTGGAATTATTTTTGTGGGACACAAAAGCACTAACAGAATAGATTCCACAACTTCAGTATTCTTTCATTGATCATTCCACTACACTTCCATTAAAAGTGATCATTGCTTTGATACACTTACATTATGGAATGAAAGTGCACTCTGGTGCACTTCATTCGGAGTGAACATCACAACGGTGGACTTCCAGTCCAGAGTGATTGTAATTTTGGTGTACATTTTTCCCCGAGTGATTATCACTTTGGTGCACTATCATTCCGAGTGAAAAATGCATTATAGAGTGGAGTGCTTCGAATGATCATCACTCTGTAATGGTCGTGTACTTTAATTTTGAAAAATAAGTGCACTTGAGTGATCAATCAAATGACATTAAAGTGTTAAACACTCTACAATGAAATACACCAGAGAATGATGATTACTTTGGAATGAAAGTACACCACAATGTACTTTTCATTCTAGAATGAATGTCTACCGGAGTGATGATCACTCCGAAATGGAATACACTAGAGTGATGATCACTTCAGAATGAAAGTATAATAAAGTGATAATAATAAAATAATAGAAGTGAACTAGAGTGAAGATCAAAATAGAATAGAAGTGCATCGGTGTGATGATCACTATGTAGTGACAGTTTACTGGATTTTTAATTTGATTCAATGATGAAACTTCAACAGAGTGCACTTTAATTTCAGAAAGGAATGTATCAGATAGAGGATCATTGTTTAATTGAAGTGCTCCAGAGTGATCAATGAAAGGACATTGGAATGTTGAACACGCTGTAAAATTGAACCAGAATGATGATCATTTCGGAATGAAAGTACATTGGTGTGAATTTTCATTTCGGATTGAATATCAATTGGAATAATGATCACTTCTGAATTAATAAGCCAGCTGGCCATTTGTTTCGAGACGATTCTGCATGAGGCTTTATGCTTTTAACTTCTTCTGTGGCAACGTGAACCGAATTTTGCTGCCAAATTGTAAGATTTTTTTGGTTTGTATTCGCCGCTGTGATTTAGCACATTTGCTGTCTTTGTTGCATTTTGGTTTTGCAATAGATTCTCAAAACTATTTGGATAGGAAATCATATTTACACTGAAATCTTCTGGAGAAGCTGTAAGGTTTTATAGACTGACTTGAATGTCCCACCTCTGCTAGTGTTGGTCATGAATACGGAGTTCAGAACAGTTATAAAAAATACACAATATACAGAACATAAACTTTTACATACTCTAGTCATAAATAATTGTTTTTATTAAAAACAATTCTTCAATTTTATTTATGCTCGGTGTGTTTTTTGACTTTAGGTGTATATCTATCGTTGTTGCTGAAAAAATGCATTAATTAGAGAGTTTAAACTCCCTATAAATATCAATATAATTTATTAGCAAGGAAAAGGAAGGGGAAGAATACAAGGTGTACTAATTACTAGATCTATTGATAGATGTTACATTTCTTATCGTGTTTATTTTTCAATAAAAATTTTGAAAAAAAAAAAACAGAATTGATATGTTCAAAGAATCAAAGTTTCATGTTTTAAGTAGAGAATCCTCATCATTTGATCCATTGAAACATGCATGTAACTTCAGAAAAATATCAAACAAAAAAAATAAATAAACACCTCATGCTTTGCATCCCACACCTTCTTCCTAGATTTCTTGTGATACCCTTTCTGAAATCTCAACCATCCTTCACCATAAAAAAAAATCTCAAAATAGAGAAAAAAAAATGAGTTTAAAAACAAAGAAACTGATTAAAATAAAAAGAAACAAGAAACAAGAAATGAGATCCATATACGAGGCACTACTATATTCATGCATCTGGCCATAACTAGCAAAAGTAATTACGGAAACTTTAGAATCACAGAGAACTGCAATCTCTTTTGCTTTCTTGATCAACCCATTTATTCTATTTGAATAAGTCACATGCCTGCTGCCCGAGTTCCCAATCCTCTTGATCTCAATCTTACCTCTCCCCATCTTAATTTAATTTTCCCTCCAAAAACCCAGTTGCCTACTTTCTTCACCTTCTTCTTCTCATTCTCCTTCTATTTCTTGTTCTTGCTTGCAGAAATGGGGAAGATATGAAGAGATAAGAAAACTAAATGGTGGTGGAAATGATAAAGAAAAGTAAATGAAAGTGGTTTCTATTATTGGTTTGAGATATGGAGCTTTCGAGTGAACGCAAGGGTTTGTTGGTGAAAAAAGCGAAAACACTGCAATAATCTCACACTTAATTTGATTTATTATTTTTTTTGTTAGTTTTGTTTCAATTCTTAAACATTAGTCTCATTGATTCTCTCTCTCTATCTTAGGCTGATATTTTTCATATTATAATCTCACTGTAAAATAATTGGAACTAAGATGCATTAATTAGCGGTATAGTAATAATAATTTGTGCTTGATATGTAACAGTGAACTTCTTGTGCGCATGACATGACACGTGTCAATATCTAAAAGGAGTTGAAGTTGGTGAAATGGTCTTGCCTAGGGTTTAAATGATGGGACTAATGACTAAAAATGGTATAATAATCAAGTGATTCCTGCAGCTCCATAGGATTGCGTGGGACAGATGACTCTACCATGCGCCAACAGCTGCTTAGAGGTTAGGATTTGACGTCTGACATTATGTGGGCTGTTGTGTTGCTGGTGGAGAAAAGGCTGTCAGGCTGGGACAATGGGTTGTATCTTAGGGAGGGTAAAGCTTCCTAATCCAGCTGGTATTTGTTTCGAGACGATTATTGTTGTTTTATCATTTTTGCTTTTTCACTTTTTGGAATTATTTTTGTGGGACACAAAAGTACTAACAAAATAGATTCCACAACTTCAGTATTCTTTCATTGATCATTCCACTACACTTCCATTAAAAGTGATCATTGCTTTGATACACTTACATTCTGGAATGAAAGTGCACTCTGGTGCACTTCATTCCGGAGTGAACATCACAACGGTGGACTTCCAGTCCAGGGTGATTGTAATTTTGGTACACAATTTTCCCCGAGTGAATCACTCTGGTGCACTTCATTCCAGAGTGAACACCACAACGGTGGACTTCAGTCCAGAGTGATTGTAATTTTGGTGCACATTTTTCCGAGTGATTATCACTTTGGTGCACTGTCATTCCGAGTGAAAAATGCATTATAGAGTGGAGTGCATCGAATGATCATCACTCTGTAATGGTTGTGTACTTTAATTTTGAAAAATAAGTGCACTTGAGTGATCAATCAAATGACATTAAAGTGTTGAACACTCTACAGTGAAATACACCAGAGTGATGATTACTTTGGAATGAAACTACACCACAATGTACTTTTCATTCTAGAATGAATGTCTACCGGAGTGATGATCACTCCGAAATGGAATACACAAGAGTGATGATCACTTCAGAATGAAAGTATAATAAAGTGATAATAATAAAATAATAAAAGTGAACTAGAGTGAAGATCAAAATAGAATAGAAGTGCATCGGTGTGATGATCACTATGTAGTGACAGTTTACTGGATTTTTAATTTTATTCAATAATGAAACTTCAACAGAGTGCACCTTAATTTCAGAATGGAATGCATCTGAGAGAGAATCATTGTTTAATGAAAGTGCACCAGAGTGATCAATGAAAAGACATTGGAATGTTGAACACGCTGTAAAATTGAACCAGAATGATGATCATTTCGGAATGAAAGTACATTGGTGTGAATTTTCATTTCGGATTGAATATCAATTGGAATAATGATCACTTCTGAATTAGTAAGCTAGCTGGCCATTTGTTCGAGACGATTCTGCATGAGGCTTTATGCTTTTAACTTCTCCTGTGGCAACGTGAACCGAATTTTGCTGCCAAATTGTAAGATTTTCTTGGTTTGTACATGCTGCTGTGATTTAGTTCATGTGCTATCTTTGTTGCATTCTGGTTTTGCAATAGCTTCTCAAAACTATTTGGATCGGAAATCATATTTACACTGAAATCTTCTAGAGAAGCTGTAAGGTTTTATAGACTGACTTGAATGTCCCATCTCTGCTAGTGTTGGTCATGAATACGGAGTTCAGAACAGTTATAAAAAATACACAATATACAGAACATAAACTTTTACATACTCTAGTCATAAAAAATTGTTTTTATTAAAAACAATTCTTCAATTTTATTTATGCTCGGCGTTGTTTTTTGACTTTAGGTGTATATCTATCGTGTTGCTGAAAAAATGCATTAATTAGAGAGAGTTTAAACTCTCTATAAATATCAATATAATTTATTAGCAAGGAAAAGGAAGGGGAAGAATACAAGGTGTACTAATTACTAGATCTGTTGATAGATGTTACATTTCTTATCGTGTTTATTTTTCAATAAAAATTTGCAAAGAAACAGAATTGATCTGTTCAAAGAATCAAAGTTTCATGTTTTAAGTAGAGAATCCCCATCATTAGATCCATTGAAACATGCATGTAACTTCAGAAAAATATCAAGCAAAAAAAATAAATAAACACCTCATACTTTGCATCCCACATCTTCTTCCCAGATTTCTTGTGATACCCTTTCTGAAATCTCAACCATCCTTCACCATAAAAAAAAAATCTCAAAATAGAGAAAAAAACATGAGTTTAAAAACAAAGAAACTGATTAAAATAAAAAGAAACAAGAAACAAGAAGAAAAGAAATCCATATACGAGGCACTACTATATCCATACATTTGGCCATAACTAGCAAAAGTAATTAGGGAAACTTTAGAATCACAGAGAACTGCAATCTCTTTTGCTTTCTTGATCAACCCATTTATTCTATTTGAATAAGTCACATGCCTGTTGCCCGAGTTCCCAATCCTCCTGATCTCAATCTTGCCTCTCCCCATCTTAATTTAATTTTCCCTCCAAAAACCCAGTTGCCTACTTTCTTCACCTTCTCCTTCTCATTCTCCTTCTATTTCTTGTTCTTGCTTGCAGAAATGGGGAAGATATGAAGAGATAAGAAAACTAAATGGTGGTGGAAATGATAAAGAAAAGTAAATGAAAGTGGTTTCTATTATTGGTTTGACGATAATGGAGCTTTCGAAGTGTATCAAAACGCAAGGGTTTGTTAGTGAAAAAAGAGAAAACACTGTAATAATCTGACACTTAATTTGATTTATTATTTTTTTTGTTAGTTTTGTTTCAATTTCTTAAACATTTGTCTCATTGATTCTCTCTCTCTATCTTAGGCTGATATTTTTCATATTATAATCTCACTGTAAAATAATTGGAACTAAGATGCATTAATTAATGGTATAGTGATAATAATTTGTGCTTGATATGTAACAGTGAACTTCTTGTGTGCATGATACAGGACACGTGTCATGTAACATCCCGCCTAGGCCAGGATGCTACCGGCAGGAGGCTAAACCCATCTCCATAAGCCTCTAAATCTACTGAAATTTCAGCATGATGTATTCGTAACATCATGCAACCTGGCCTGTAGCCAGCATCCACAAACATCAAGAAATACAACAATCTCGGCCTCAGGCCAGAAACACAATATCAAGGCCTCAGGCCTGAACTCAAAGAACAAAATTTAAGCTATTTGGCCTCCGGCCAGAACTCAAATAAAACTATACTATTACATGACTTATACAAATAAGAATGCAATTACAAAAACTATACAAAGGGCCGTGAGGACCCATAACTCGACCCAGGACTCCCTTGACTGCAAATGGGGCGATCCACCGTCTTCAAAGTCTTCACTGAACTACTGATACAACCTGCAAAACTGACAACGGAAAAGGTGTGAGTCGTATGACTCAGTAAGTAACCATGCAATTATACACCAGTCAAATTTAACCATAAAACTTTTATCCATTTAATTACCATGCTACTAGCTACTGATCATATGTCTAATCCCACACATACACACTCTATCTTCTGTTTATTTCAATCCATATTTATTCATCAAGTTTTGCTTAACTCCTCAATTTTTTTTTTTTTTTTTCAATATTAGAAGTATCATCAATACGGCTTCCGTCATACAGTTACTCATCACGTCCCCTTTTATTACTTACATACAGTCTAGAATTAAGTCATTCACTTACATCATTTCATTACAATTATGTTACTAATCTTACACACTTACTTTAATTCATAAAGCTCTATAGTGAAACGCGAAACCAAACCTCTTACGTACCTCATACGTACCTCATAAATCATAATTCCATAACATCTGCATATCGTGCTCACAATGTCGAACATATATTCTTATTCTTAAGTAGCGTTATATTCATTTATCTTAAACTACGAAGTTCAAATCCATTGCCTCTGACCATGCTACTATGTACTTGTATTCTATACATGTTACTTTGATATGAACAGGTTACACACAAATCATTCATATATATACATAAGCATAATAATAAAATCATGAATCAAAGTTAACGGTATGAATCTAATATTCATTCTATGATGCTTTGTTAACTACCATATGTATCTCATAAGAATCACTAGACTCCATGACATATATGCCTGATGGTAAATTCTACTCTGCTCTAACATGTTATGCTTTTAGAAAATATTTTCTGAAAATCCTTCTGAAAGCTCTTTCGGAAAACTGTAACTAGAAGCTGAAAACTGTGTTTGAAATTATAATCCGTATTTGAAAACTGAACTGTATCTCAAAACTATAATCCATATTTGAAAACTGAACTGTATCTTAAAACTGAAAACTGAAAACTGAAATCTGAAAAACTATTTCTAAACTCTGTTTCTGAAAACCGTGTACTATAATCTGGTTTCTGAAATCCAGGCACTGAAAATCTGAAAACTGAAATCCTTTTTCTGAAAACCAAATCTCCGCCCGAAGGCGCATCTCCGCCCGTAGGCGCATCTCCGCCCGTAGGCGCATCTCCGCCCAGGAATGTACCATCTGAGCGCTGAGGATCTAGGAGCGTCCCCCTAGTCCTCCACGTGTATAAATCCGTCAATTCCAACAATGTACAACTGGGATGGGTCAAACCCCAAATCCCGAATCCATATGATATCCGTCAATTCCATCAGTGTCTCAAGTTACGTACTGGGGTGAGTTTTTACCTCATGCCCCGAAAACCATGAAATCATGATCTGTATTTTAAAACTGAAAGAAAACTTTTTCTGAAATATATTGTATTTCAAAACATCTGAAACTTTTCTTTGAACCTTTGAAATCTTTGAAAATATTTTTATCTTTTGCTCGACTACTGAAAACTTAAACACACACACATGCAGATGCTTTCTCATGATCCTTTCTATCTTAACCATGTTTAACTATATGCTTATTCCATACTATCACATATGTTCATGCACGTGTTTATGCATATATGCAAGTAATGAATTATGTATTATATTCCTTACATGCTTACATTTTGAATCATCTCACATTTACTATGTTTATACTATTCTCAGTATACTTACACATTTATACCATCATAACTAGGCTTACCTTTATAACTTACCTTGCTGGTGGCTCACAAACAACATAAAGCATAATCTTATATATATATACATGTACATGCAAACTCTTTGCTCACACGAAACTATCTTGATAGTCATACATATTTGTATACTTACATGCATATAAATCAACATGCTCAAAATATCAACAGAATGCTTGCTCAAACTAAACATATTAAATTCATCATACTTTCATATTACCAACGATGTACATATACATATACTTCTAATACTATCTTACTAAATTCCATACTTATGTCTGTATACACGTTCAAACTCAGATACTACATCACTTATGCACATACACTCAATTTACAAAATCTTCATCTTCTTTATCGTATTAAATCCTCAGAGTATAAACTTTCACACACATAAAACCAAAATTCTAAATCATATACATATATTTATTTTCATATGCAATTCTAACTACGCACATATAATAACCTATATTCTTTCAAATCGTTTAACTGATCTCTAGGCTTATAGCATTTATAAACTATTTACTCTTTTACTCACATAAACATGCTTTTCATAATCCTTAAGTCACTTATCTCTAGTATGTAACTAAGAATTTTACTCTCATATAATTGCTTTCTTCCAAACCATCATTCTTTAAACTTTAATCTCATTCCCTAGGGTGTAGTTTCTACAACCCCCATACCCGAGTCTCATTATATCATATTTATAAACATCTGCTCACGTTTATGTATATGCATATACTTGTCATTTCTTATATTTTTCAATCTTAGGTTTACTGATTTCCTACTCATACATGCATATATATATATATATATATATATATATATATATAATATATATATATATATATATATATAATATATTTATATATCCGGTTTCATGTTTACACAAATATCTATAAAGTTTATTTATTATATAAATCCAGTCAAAATACATCACAAGTAATCATCGCATGGATTACTTACCTTGCTAGGCAGTCACTCGAAATCTTAGTCCGATCTGCCAAAACAATAATAACACAGGGTCAGAACCGCTATTTGCGGAACTTCCAACTCATCTAACACAACTACGGGTTTCCCCGGAACACCCGAATCGACTCTGATACTACAATATAAACTTTATTATTCTAATACATACTCACTTGCTATTCTGAAATAACTAGATAGGTCAAATTCTCATTTTACGCGTTTGCGGCGAAACTTGCGGAAAAGTTTCCGCAAATGCTGCGGAAGGGTCTCGAACCCTCCGAACAAAACCGAAATTACCCAATTACCCTCGCAATACCATAATGACATCATAATTATATTTACGATCATCTACGCTCAATCGAGCGAGAAACTCCGTTTTACCGGAATCTCGCTAATTCTACCAGATCGATCATATCTCATCCGATTCTTCCCGAATTCTACCACATTTATCGTTTTAGCATATTAAGACATATCCAATTCATCTCATGCTAATTCGCTGAACTACGAAACTATTAGAAACATCCGAAAATAAAGCTGTAAACTTTAAAAATACGAATTCTAAACGGAGAATCGTACCGAAATTTCGAGGCCATAAACGGACTCCCTTCGGCCATACGAACGCGCTGGTGCGATCGAAATTCCGATCGGAGTTACTGTTCACATGGGTCTACTATTCATCCGCGATTTTCTTCCTCGTTTCGCGTGATTCCGGTCGTTGTTCGGTGGAATCGACTCCGCACACTCGTAGTACTCGTCGAGGGCTTCGATTTGGTGGGTGGCACGGCTCGTGGTTCGACCCGACGAGCCGGGATCGAACAACCCATCTCACACCCCTTCTACACGTCGGTTCGCCGGATTCCGGCGTCCTTTGGCCGGCCGCCGGCAGCAGAGGGTCGAGGGTGGCCTGCTGGACGGATTGGTGGTGGTGCGCCGGCCACCAATGGCCGGAATGTGGCCGGCGCAAGGGGAGGAAGAGGGTGATCGACTTTTTGGGGGTGGGGGGCGATTTTGGGGTTTTGGAGGATTTTGCAATTTTTGCAATTTAATGAAACTATAAGGCTTTATATACCCAACTCCAAAATATCAATTCGGTCCCTGCGAAAATAACAAATCAGCCCCTATTCTAGAATCTTCTGGAATATTGCAATTTCGGAGCCCTTCCGATGCGATTCTCGAAAAGTGTTCAACACGAAAGTTGTTCGTATCGGAAAAACGAGTCTGATGGTCCAAAAATCAGCTCGATCAGAGTTCGTTTGCTCTGTTCGTGACCAAAACAACAAACTTTACGCGCTTTACGAAAATCGCGTAACTGACTTTTGATCCCACGCGTTTTCTAACGCGACGTAAATTCATAATATAGTATTACAACTCATATAACTTCGCTCGAACCCTTATTATTCAATATTATCACGATCCGCGACTACAACATCCGTCCGGAAATTTTCTAGAACTATCTCGAAAATCTGGGATGTTACATGTCAATATCTAAAAGGAGTTGAAGTTGGTGAAATGGTCTTGCCTAGGGTTTAAATGATGGGACTAATGACCAAAAATGGTATAATAATCAAGTGATTCCTGCAGCTCCATAGGATTGCGTGGGACAGATGACTCTACCATGTGCCAACAGCTGCCCAGAGGTTAGGATTTGGCGTGTGCCATTATGTGGGCTGTTGTGTTGCTGGTGGAGAAATGGCTGTCAGGCTGGGACAATGGGTTGTATCTTGGGGATGGTAAAGCTTCCTAATCCAGCTGGTATTTGTTTCGAGACGATTATTGTTATTTTATCATTTTTGCTTTTTCACTTTTTGGAATTATTTTTATGGGACACAAAAGTACTAACAAAATAGATTCCACAACTTCAGTATTCTTTCATTTATCATTCCACTACACTTCCATTAAAAGTGATCATTGCTTTGATACACTTACATTCTGGAATTAAAGTGCACTCTGGTGCACTTCATTCCGGAGTGAACATCACAACGGTGGACTTCCAGTCCAGAGTGATTGTAATTTTTGTGCACATTTTCCCCGAGTGATTATCACTTTGGTGCACTGTCATTCCGAGTGAAAAATGCATTATAGAGTGGAGTGCATCGAATGATCATCACTCCGTAATGGTTGTGTACTTTAATTTTGAAAAATAAGTGCACTTGAGTGATCAATCAAAACACATTGAAGTGTTGAACACTCTACAATGAAATACACCAGAGTGATGATTACTTTGGAATGAAAGTACACCACAATGTACTTTTCATTCTAGAATGAATGTCTACCGGAGTGATGATCACTCCGAAATGGAATACACTAGAGTGATGATCACTTCAGAATGAAAGTATAATAAAGTGATAATAATAAAAAAATAGAAGTGAACTAGAGTGAAGATCAAAATAGAATAGAAGTGCATCGGTGTGATAATCACTATGTAGTGACAATTTACTGGATTTTTAATTTTATTCAATAATGAAACTTCAACAGAGTGCACTTTAATTTCAGAATGGAATGTATCAGATA
The DNA here is from genome assembly GCA_019454045.1 of Zanthoxylum bungeanum. Classification (NCBI taxonomy): domain Eukaryota; kingdom Viridiplantae; phylum Streptophyta; class Magnoliopsida; order Sapindales; family Rutaceae; genus Zanthoxylum; species Zanthoxylum bungeanum. The sequence goes on along the minus strand of SKCR01046882.1, from coordinate 47,436 downwards.
GAGGATCATTGTTTAATTGAAGTGCTCCAAAGTGATCAATGAAAGGACATTGGAATGTTGAACACGCTGTAAAATTGAACCAGAATGATGATCATTTCGGAATGAAAGTACATTTGTGTGAATTTTCATTTCGGATTGAATATCAATTGGAATAATGATCACTTCTGAATTAATAAGCCAGCTGGCCATTTGTTTCGAGACGATTATGCATGGGGCTTCATGCTTTTAACTCCTCATGCGGCCACGTGAACCGGATTTTACTGCCAAATTGCAAGCTTTTCTTGGTTTTGTATGCGTCGCTGTGACTTAGCTCATTTGCTGCCTTCGTTGCATTCTGGTTGTGCAATAGCCTCCCAAAACTATTTGGATCGCAAATCGTATTCACATTGAAATCACCTTAAGAAGCTATATGGTTTCACGAACTAACTTGAATGTCCCACCTTTGCTAGTGTTGGTCATGAATAACGAGTTCAGAATAGTTATAAAAAATACACATTATACAGAATATAAACTCTTACAAACTCTTGTCATAAAAAATTATTTTTATAAAAAAAAATCTTCAATTGTATTTATGCCCGATTAATTTTTAGACTTTAGGTGTATATCTATCATTATTGCAGAAAAACGCATTAATTAGAGAGTTTAAACTCCTTATAAATATAATTATAATTTATTAGCAAGGAAAATGAAGGGGAATAATACAAGGTGTACTAATTATTAGATCTGTTGAAAGACGTTGCATTTCTTATCATGTTTCTATTTCAATAAAAATTTGCAAAGAAACAGAATATAGAGAGATAGATACAAAACTACAACATCTCATATATAAATATGTTAATAGAATCAAAGTTTCTTGTTTTAAGAAGAGAATCCCCATCATTTGATCCATTGAAACATGAATGTAACTTCAGAAAAATATCAAAAAAAAAAATTAAATAAATACCTCATGCTTTGCATCTCATAGCTTCTTCCCAGATTTCTTGTGATACCCTTCTGAAATCTCAACTATCCTTCACCATAAAAAAAATTCCCAAAATAGGGAAAAAACATGAGTTTAAAAACAAAGAAACTGATTAAAATAAAAAGAAACAAGAAACAATAATGAGATCCATATACGAGGCACAACTATATTCATGCATCCGGCCAGAACTAACAAAAGTAATTAGAGAAACTTTAGAATCATAGAGAACTGCAATCTCTTTTGCTTTCTTGATCAACCAATTTTTTCTCTTTGAATAAGTCACATGCCTGCTGCCCAAGTTCTCAATCCTCTTGATCTCAATCTTGCCTCTCCCCATCTTAATTTAATTTTCCCTCCAAAATCCCAGTTACCTACTTTCTTCACCTTCACCTTCTCCTTCTCCTTCTCCTTCTCGTTCTTGCTTGCAGAAATGGGGAAGATATGAAGAGATAAGTAAACTAAAATGTGGTAGAATTGATAAAGGAAAGTAAATGAAAGAGGTTTCTATTATGGGTTTGAGTATAATGGAGCTTTCGAAGTGACTCAAAACGTAAGGGTTTGTTAATTTGAATTATTATTTTTTTTGTTAGTATTGTTTCAATTTCTTAAACATTAGTGTCATTGGTTCTCTCTCTCTATCTAGGGCTGATATTTTTCATATTATAATCTCAGTGTAAATTAATTAGAACAAATATGCATTAATTAGCGGTATAGTAATAATAATTTGTGCTTGATACGTAACAGTGAACTTCTTGTGTGTATGATACACGACACGTGTCAATATCTCAAAGGAGTTGAAATTGGTGAAATGGTCTTCCATAGGATTTAAATGATGGGACTAATGACTAAAATGGTATAATAATCAAATCTAAACCATCACAATCTAAAAGAAACAAAGAACGGTTTAAATTTCTGAATTTTTTTTTTAAATAATCTACCTTTAATTACTCTCTTTAGGTGAATGTTATATTGTTTTTTTATTGAAAAAAAAAAACATAAAAATATTCAAAATGTAGCATCTATGAACAGATCTGATAATACCATGTATTCTTTTTTCCATCATTTTCCTTTCAAAAATATTATAATAATTATTATAGGGAATTTAAACATGCTAATGAATTCATATAGGCAACTCAAGGTTTTTCTAATTATTTTTTTCAGTAAGAGCTTAGTACAAATGGAGGATAATATATGTGTAAAAACATTTCTAGCTGTTAAGAAACTGCTATTTTTTTTTCATGTTCTGTGTGGGGAGGGTTGAAGGATAATTTCATGAAGTAATATATTTTATTATGAATTGACACTATTTTTTTAATCTTTCTTTCCATTACGAATACTAACAGAACCTCAGTAACGAAATTGATTGAATCAAGAAAGAGAATGATAGCATGTTGATCATGCTCAGGTAAAAAAAATGCAGTTTGCTTCTTTATTTCTCTATCCGCGAGTTCAAATTCTGGAAACAATTTCTATTATAATATCATAGAGGACTTTATCATCTTGATCTGGATCTTTCCTCTAACCGTGGTCATGAAAGAATTATTTCCTTTGGTTTAATTAAGTGTTGTCTTGTGTGGTTTCTTTGTTATGTTAAGAAAAAGAAAGAAGATATGGGAAACAGTGTATTTATAGGAACTAAATGGAGGTGAAGAAACATGTTCAATAGATGGAGGAACAAATTTCATCCATCTTCAACACGTGATTCCTACATCTCTATAGGATTATGTGAGACAAATGACTCTACCATGTGCCAACAGCTGCCCAGAGGTCATAATTTGCAGTGTGCCACACACACGTGATTCCTGCAGCTCCATAGGATTACCTGGGACAGAGGACTCTACCATGTGCCAACAGGTTCCCAAAGGTCAGGATTTGGCATGTGCCAGTGTGTGGGATGCTGTGTTGCTTGTTTAGAAAGGCTGTCAGGATGGGACAATGAGCTGCATCTTAGTGAAGGTAAAGCTTCCTAAGCCAGCTGGCCATTTGTTTCGAGATGATTATTGTTGTTTTTTCATTTGAGCCTTTTCACTTTAAGGAATTAGTTTTGTAGGACACAAAAGTAATAACAAAATAGATTCCACAACTTCAGTATTATTTCATTGATCATTCCACTGTAATTCCATTAAAAATGATCATCGCTTTGATACATTTACATTCTGGAATGAAAGTGCACTCTGGTGCACTTCATCACTTCAGTGGACTTTAATTATGAAGTGATTTTAATTTTGGTGCACATTTCTTCCCGAGTGATTATCACTTTGGTGCACCATCATTCCGAGTGAAAAGTGCATTATAGAGTGGAGTGCGCCGGAGTGATCATCACTATGAAATGGTTGTGTACTTTAATTTTGAAAAATAAGGGCACTTGAGTGATCAATCAAATGACATTGAAGTGTTGAACACTCTACAATGAAATACACCAGAGTGATGATTACTTTGGATTGAAAGTACACCACAATGTACTTTTCATTTTAGAATGAATGTCTACCGGAGTGATGATCACTCCGTAATGGAATACGCTGGAGTGATGATCACTTCAGAATGAAAGTACAATGAAGTGATAATCATAAAATAATAGAAGTGAACTAGAGTGACGATCAAAACATAATAGAAGTACATCGGTGTGATGATCACTTTGGAGTGAAAGTTTGCTAGATTTTTAATTTTATTCAGTAATGAAACTTCAACAGAGTACACTTTCATTTTAGAATGGAATGCATCAGAGAGAGGATCATTGTTTAATGGAAGTGCACCAGAGTGATCAATGAAAGGACATTGGAATGTTGATCACGTTGTAAAATTAAACAAGAATGATGATCAATTCGGAATGAAAGTACATTGGTGTGCATTTTCATTTCGGATTGAATATCTATTAGAATAATGATCACTTCTGAATTAATAAGGTAGCTGACCATTTGTTTCGAGACGATTATGTATGAGGCTTCATGCTTTTAACTCCTCCTACTGCCAAGTGAATCAGATTTTGCTGTCAAATTGCAAGTTTGTCTTGGTTTGTACGTGTCGCTGTGATTTAGTTCATTGCTTGTGCCTGTTGTTGCATTCTTGTTGTGCAATAGCCTCCCAAAACTATTTGGATCGGAATTCGTATTCACATTGAAATCTTCTGAAGAAGCTGGAGGGTTTTACGGACTGACTTGAATTCGTATTCACATTGAAATTCGCATTTTTGCATAGTAGGTTAAATGAGTGGGAAATAGTGATATAATTACCACTCATCAAGATCCAACAAGCAACCGAAGCTAAACAATTGAAGTAAATCCAACAAAAATTCTATTTTCCAACTTTACCCTTCCAACATCCGTTTCCCGTGACTTTCACAACTAAAGAGGTCGTGTCTCCATACGAGACTCATATGCAAAAATGCGGTGCCTACACCAATTATTAAGCATGTGAATATTGTTTTTCATCCCTTCCCTAGAATACAAATAAAATGATGGGGTTATGGGATCTACCTTTACTATAATTTAGAAAACTCCCTTCTTATAATACAGAAATTATCAGTGATATTACCAACCGACCATATAGGCGGTATCCTGATTAAGTTAGATTTTCAATTAAGTCCATTTGACCATAAATGCGGTGTTATCATTTGCCCATAAACCAACCATATATGCGGTAATTATTTGTCACTTAAAGACCGACCATGTAGACGGTGTCACATTATGTCAAATAAATAAAACCAGCCATTAATGCATGGTAGCATTATTACATTTTTATGTATTTATAAATTATGTCTGTGTGAGTTGTATATCTACATAAGAGGAACTTTTTTGTAAATACTAGTGCATGATAATATGATTACGTATACTTGTATACATGATTCATGATAATGTGATGACTTTTAGAAGAAATAATATTTTATAATTTTGATTTGATGATATTTCAATGAAATAAAAGAAAGATAATTATAATAAATGCCTAAACTAGATTAGCAAAGAGTAAGTAGGTAAGTATTAAGATATCAGAGTACCATAGCGAAAACATAACAAGACTTGACTTAGTGGATAATGATAGGGATGTTAAATGTAAATAGGAAACGAGATTTAAAGTATATGTATGTATAGTTAGAGAAACTGGTAGCAAGTAATATATTTGAAAAATTGATAAGAGTTATATAGTTAATTAAGACTTGGTAAATATTTATATGGTCATATGCGGTGTTATCATTTTTAATAACAAAATCGGATTTAGACTTTGTGTTTTTTTCGTTCAGGTATAAGCAAGTTACTTACTGAGTCTTATGACTTATTATCCAACAGTGTTTGATACCACGAACATCAAAGCTTGAGGAGCCGGATAGCAAAGTTGCAGTTATTCAGTCATCAGGTCTTGGGGGTTTAAGTTTAATTGTAAAGAGTTTAAGTCTGTATAAGTTATGTTGTAAAAGTTTTTGTATATATGCATTTTCGGGCATGGAGCCTCAATTGTATTATGTCCTAAGTTCATCATTTCAGCATCACATAAGTATTTGGGCCCTATAGACTGCATTGCAATGAATAATTATGAGTCTTGCATGAGAGTTAGTTAAAGGCTTATGGAGGTAGGATTAGCCTGTCTTCTGCTGATAGCATCTCCGATAACGGGATGTTAAAGAAAATAATAAAAGCTTCACCCTTCTCCAGCGGAAATCTAACTATAAAACATAAAATAAAATAAACTACTACTAATCCTGAAAAAAAAAATACATAATTTAAATTACAAAAAATAAACAAACAAGATGTAATCCTTAAATTCCCTACAAAAACCTAAGGAAAGCGTGAGAATTACAAATGAAATGGCTTGATATTTATAGGAAAATCTAAAGACTTCCACCAATTTCTCCACCAATTGCTCCCCAAACATAGCACCAAATATGACATCAAACATGGCACTAAATATGGCACCAATCCTTCACCAAACATGCAAGCATGTTTGGTGGAAGTTTGATAATTTTTATATTTTATATTTTATTTATTTATTTTTTGCTTTGAAAATGACTTTAATAATTACACATAACACACTTCCGGATGTTTCATCAATTTCAGTCATGAAATCTTTAGAATTCGAAATTATTTTATTCTTCAAATTGTAGATCTTTGAGTCTTCTTTAATCTGGAACTTGAATCACCTTAATCTGATATCAGAGTAAAAAGTTATGGCAAAAATACGACAATTGCGCAAAGTTGGAATTTCCGAAATTGTTCTTCGCCTTTTCAAGTTTCCAATCTCCCTCAAACCCCGTTTTTGCCCTTATTTGTTACACATTTCGTCCTAAATGATTACATTGAGTCCCAATTTTATTTTATCTGCAAAATAAACTAAAACACATAAAAAAGTTCATCAAACTCAAGAAAATAAATAAAATATTAGGAAGAAGAGGCGGTAAATAGTGATATATTTTTCGCTTATCACTTGATTGGTTGTTTGAATGTGGATTTACTAAATAAATAAAATAAATAAATACAAAAAAGAAAATACTAAGAAAAATAAACAAAATACACAAATATATAGGGTTGTGATTCCACACAATATTATTCTAATGATGAATTGATTTTCTTATATATGTGTAATAAATCGGTTTCTGATGAGTGGTAAATCTATCACTATTTCCCACTCATTTAACCTAATATTTTGTATAGTTTCTTGAGTTTTGTGAATATTTTTATGTGTTTTGTGTTATTTTGTAGATAAATAAAGTTTCAGGACATTCTGGAGGTGAATTGGAGCAAAACAGGAAAAACTGGACAAAAAGGGCAAAATCGTCATTTCAGCGTCGCGACGCTGAAGCCTTTAGCGTCGCGACGCCCAGAATGCACCGGATTTGCTAAAATACGCCGTGGACCCGTGGACCAATCAGAAAATTTGCTAAGGTGCACCGCCTGCTAAAATGCGCCGATCATGCTATCTTGCGCCATGCCACGTGTCTCTATCTCAACGGACTTGCTAATCAGCGTGACGTAAGCAATGATGTCATGAATAGTGCCATGTCATCAATGACGTCAGCATAATAATTGAGTCTCCAGCCGCTGTGCCACGTGTCGACCTTATCCTCTTATCCGAATCGCCATGTGTCAAGCCATCATTGTGCCACGATTTACTGTTCCAGCGTCGTGATGCTGAACTGTTCCAGAGTCGCGACGCCCGCGGCTTATCCGCGCCTATAAATAGAGCCCGAAAATTCAGATTTCAGTGTACCATTCTCTCTCACTTCTTTTATGTAATTAGGGAGTGCTTCTCTCTCTAAGTTTCTTTTACTTTAGTTTTGTAATTTTAATTACGTTCTGTAACAATAATATTTTACTTTCTTTATTTTACAGTTTTTACTATTCACTATGAGGAGGTAACTTCCCTATGCTAGGGTGAAAGGTAATTCTTTTACTATTGCTATTTAGATTAATCTCCCTTAAAAATAATATATTTACTATTTAAAATTTGACTTAAAAAGGGATACCGACAGATTGGTCGGTTGGTAAATCAATTTAACTTGGTTGAATCTGATTAAGAAAGGAAACCGCCAGATTGGTCGGTTGGTAAATTTAATTCATTTTCCGCCTTTATGGCTGGTTTATTGTGGTTCAACCTTTATGGCTGGTTGGACTTAATCTGACTAATCAAGGATACCGCCAGATTGGTCGGTTGGTAATTTAATTTTAATTTGGTTTAAACCTGACTAATCAAGGATACCGCCAGATTGGTCGGTTGGTAAATTTAATTTTGGTTCCGCCTTTATGGCTGGTTGGACTTAATTTGACTTAATCAGGATACCGCCAGATTGGTCGGTTGGTAATAATCACAAGTTTATATATTATTTTCTGGGAGATTATCTAAATTAGTAGTAGTAGAAATAATTTTTTTACCTTAGCATTTTTATTTTATTTTACTTTTCAGCATTTATTTTACCGCATTTGCTTTATGCAATTTTATTTTAAGTCTTTTAAGTTTTTAGCCCTAGTTATGTGTCGTAGCTAAGTTAGTTATCTAGGGTTGTGATGAATTTCAATTTAACCGGTTTATAAGGGTTAGATTATAGTTTGGGTAATTTAAGATTTATTTATTGAGTCTTAATCTTAAAGCCTTTTTATTAACTGGCCATTAATAAAATTGATAAGGTAAACTTAAAATGAACTAGACATAAGGATTTTAAGTTTAAAACCTTAGACTCAATAGTCCACGATCTTCCTTGAGGATAGATAACTCTTTAATAGATTTCCTTACAGGATAGGAATATACCTGTCGAGCGGGGGTAGCCATAATTGGAACTTAAACTTAATGAATCTAGGTAATTTGGTTGATATAGATATATGATTCAATTGGATTATACTAGGTATTTGTAATTGACCATCGGAAGAGGCTTTTACATAATTTAGTGTTCCAGGTTAATAAATTGATATATTACCCAACTATAGGATAACTACTTCATCTTTTAAATAATATTGAAATAAATCACAACCCTGGATAGTTTTTATAAATTGAATTTTCATCATTTCACTTAAGCAAAAATTTATTTACTTGTTTTAAATTTAGAATCATCGCTTTTTTTCAACCAAATCAAATCAATCTGTTAGATACCAGTAATCAGTTAACCTCATAAAAATTAATAGATAAGGTTTTAAGTCCTCGTGGGATCGATACTTTTTATACTACTTGAACGATACGTGCGCTTGCGTTATACGCGTGTGTTTGCACCGGTCAGTTTCCTAACCTAGAACATGAAAATATGCATAAGCCTCTTCCGATGGTCAGATTTAGATACTTAAAATAACCCAATAAATCATATTCCTATGTTAATCAAGTTACCTGAATTTATTAAGTTCAAGTTCCAATTATGGCTACCCACGCCCGACAAGTATAATCATATAATGTAATGAAATCTATTAAAGGGTTATTTATCCTCAAGGAAGATCGTGAGCTATTGAATGTAATACTGAAACCTAAAATCCATTTTCCAAGTTCATTTTAAATTTATCACATCAATCTTATTGGTGATCAGGCAAACTTAAGATTTTGGACTTTTGGATTGGATCCAATGGGGCCCAAAACCAATTCCATAAAGTCCAAATACATCACTTGGCCCTTTAAAGAATTTAATTGGGCCTAATGGGACTAAATTGATTTGTTGGCAATAGGGTGATTCCTACTGGACCTTGACATTTTGGGTTTGATCCATTACGGCCAAATCCCATGCCTTAAGAATCAATTAAAAGCTCATTGGACTTTCATTGAAATGACATTGGATGTTATTGGGCCTTTGAGACCCATTAAGATTGGATTTGGAATCCAAGTCTTTAAGGCTTATAAGTAAGTGTAAATATTTAATTTGGAATTAGTATTGAATACAAATAAATTGGATTTAAAGTTGTAGTTCGATATAATTCAAGAATACGTACTTTAAGTATTTATTCTTAAACGAGTTGGACTCGTGCAAATCGTTGTTTGAACATTGGATGGTCATTAATTCAAAGATTAATTAATTGGATTAGATTGAATACATGAATGTATTGTATGAATAAATGAATGTATTGTATGAATAATGTATATCGGATGGATATTTGAAGGGCGAGAGCAATTTTGAAAATTGTAATAAATTTAGAATTTATTTAAATTGGGCCTGAATGTCCAGCCTTTTATCTCCTTTCTCATTGTATTTATCTTCTCACCTATTCCCCTCAATGTAAATGAGGTTTCTTTATTGTATTAAGTAATTGGGTAGAAGTTAGAATAGTTCTAGCCGGGGAGAGGAAAGTGAGTGATTTGTTCTAGGAACAATTTGTAAGTTATCCATCCGCATATCATTATTAATTTATTTATTTATACGCGCTTTATTATGTGTTTAGAAAGCATGTTTAAGGGTGTATGATGATGAGACCTAATCAAAGATAATAAATTGGTTGCCAATTTACACGCGAAAAACCCTCAAAACATATTAAGCGTTTTTCCTTCCGTTGAGTGATTCTTACTCAAGATCCAAAGTTGGCATTGGTTTGTTAGCCAAAGTCAAGACCTTTGTCAATTGCGGATGTGTTTGAATCATAAGAGTTTTATTCCATATTGGTGTCTTGTCCAAGTCGTGATTTGTTGGCCAAAGTCAAGATCACTTCTTGTCCATTGACTTTGATTATGAAGCTTTCCATGTCAATGGGTTCCGCTTAACTGGGATCATTAAGTTTGTTGTGCCAAAGCTAAGGCTTAGTTGATTCAGAGGAAAAATGTTATGTAATATATTTGATATATTGGCATATATGAGATACATGTTTCGGACTTGGATGTCCACCTACTGGATCTAGGAATTGGATGGGATCGAATTGATCTTAGAGATCTACCTAGTGGGAGGCAAGTATTAGATTTGCAATATTCGTTTAGTTACTTGCCACACGCGCTCAATCAAATATCATTCGTCAAATAAATCATATATTAGTTGGACTAATATTTATTGTTGTTTTAATTAAATAGTTGGACTGTATTCAAACCACTTCATTTATAGTTGATTATATAATTGGATTATAGTAATCAATATATTTGAATTTTACCCTTCATTTATAGTTGATTATATAATTGGATTATAGTAATCAATATATATTTGAATTTTACCGATCATTTATAATGATTATATAATTGGATTATAGTAATCAATATATATTTGATTTTAATAAGTTATATAGTTAGACTATAGTAATCATTACATTAGATTGTACCTGAAATCGTTGATTAAACAGTTGGACTATTAGAATCAAGATTAAATTGAAAGATTAGTGTTTAAAACATTATCCTAGGGAAAATATGTTTAGACGACTTTAATTTTCAAATTGGGAATAAATTTCAGGATGGTCCTGGAAACTAATAAGTTACTTTATTTGATAAAATAACATATTAGGCCAAAGCCCAGAGTTAAGCAAATAGTAGAGCATGATTTTTGGAAGATTCATGTGATGATAACTTTAGTGCTTAATCCATTATGCTTGCCATAATGACTCCTTAATTTCTTAATCAGAATTAAAGATTAGATCCTTAAAGTATGATAATGAAATTGAAGGATCTTCATAGATCTATTCCTAGATCTTAGAAGTATTAAATTGCAATAAACAACTCTTGGAGAGTTAATGGCCATTCTCAAGGAGACAAAGCCAAAGTTTGCAATAAGGCAAGTAGCGCAGGGCGCACCTTACTTCGATATTCTAGAAGGCCAAGGCTTGGCCAAAGGCTTCTGGAATGTAGAAAAGGGCAAAGGCAAAATCATTATAATCTTCTGGGAAGATAAAGGACAAATCCCAAAATGTCTGCCTAAATTGTGACAAACGGGATCGCAGAAGCGTGACTGTCGTTTGGACAAAGCAGACATGAAAGAATTGAAGAAAGGGCAAGGCTCAGACTTCATATATATTTGTCATTATTATGTTCACTACTAGTATTGAAATTGGATTTTAAATACTTAATGTGGTACATAAAATATGTACTGATGTGCAGAATCTGCTTTAAGCAGGATACTGACTTCAGATGAGATTAATCTGCGAATCGAAAACGGGACGACAGTCGCTGTTTTAACCGTAGATACCTAATTTTAGGAACTACCCTTCGGTGTGTACTTAAATTAGGAAACTGTTATAATGTAACTAGTTTGACTAGAAATATTATCTCTATATCGAGTATAACTCGTTGCGAGTGTGCCTTTATATTCTAGAACACTAAAGTGTTTTATTATATAAAGATGATATTGAGATAAACACATTAGATGTGAATAACAGTATTTATATTTTGAATATAAATAAATCTCAAACATATAACATGACAAACAAGTAACTCAAACTGATTTGATCAGATGAGACTTATTTGTGGCAGTGCTGTCTGGGACACATTAAACAAGACTCGTATATCCACACTTTTGAAGAGTGAATACTGGGACGGATTTGATTCCATTCAAATGATGTCTACGAATCTAGTTTATTAGGTAAAGTACCTAAAACACCTTTACTTGGTAAAAGTGTAAGTTCCACCGATCTATTAGCCCTTGTTCATAAAGACGTAAGTGGGCCCATGTCTAGCTAGGCTAGAGGTGGATATGAATATTTCGTGACCTTTACGGATGTGGCATCGCGTTATGGTTGTGTTTCTTTTGAAGAACACAAATCGGAAACTTTTAGAGTTTCGACACGAAATAGACGAACAGATCGGCTAAAGTATTAAAACATCATGGTCTGACCATGATGAAAATACTTAAGCAATAAGTTTCTCAAATACTTGAAAGAGTATAGTATTCTTTCAATAAGGACTCCTCCCGGAACACGTCAGTTTGACGGTGTGTCCGAACGGAGAAACCGAATTTTGTTGGACATGATAAGGTTAGTCATGAGTCGCTCTGAGCTACCATTTTCCTTCAAAAGGGATAAGCATTAACAGTGCAATACTTATTTTGAATAAGGTTCCATGAAAATCTGTTTGACAGATTTCATATTAGATATGAACAGGAAAGAAACTGGATTTTCTCACTCCTGATGATTTGGGAATGCTAGACATACGTTTGGATGATACCAAACTAGAACCCAAATTGGATAAGTGCCTAAATCGTAGGTTATCCTAGGGAAACCAAAGTATAGTACTTATACATCTCACATGAGAACAATGTGATTGTTGCTCACCATGCGGTTTTTCCTAGGAGGATTACCGATATGCAGTGGTAAGTGGGAGGATAGTAAAACTCGATGAAGAATCGGAGTTATACTGTTCAAGGCACCAAGTCCTTAATGGAACACAAACAGTTCATCAAGGATGAAACTATACCAATAATCTTCGAATACACAAGAACAGCGTAGGTCGGAGAGAGTCAGAAAACAACCTGGGGTATGGGTTTCTGATCTCACCTCATAAAGATGTCAATCTTATTGAGGAATACGAACTGACTACGTATGAGGAAGTGATACAAGGTATCAACTCCCTATCATGGCAAAGTGCCATGAAGTCCGAAATGGATTCAATATATACCAACTATATTCAGAGACTAGTTGATGTACCAGAAGACATTGTGCCGATTGGTACTAAATAAGTCTTCAAGGAAGACATACATGGATGGCAACATACCAATGTACTAAGCTAGGCTTGTAGCAAAAAGGTATTGTTATCAACATTATGTCGATTACAACGAAACCTTTTACCTGTTGCCATGGATAAATCCATTTGGATAATGCTTACTAATTCTGCATGTTTCATTCATGAAATATGGCAGCTGAACGTCAAAATCGCTTTCCTTAAACGGAAACCTCTTTGGAGGATGTTTATAACATTCTGACGGTTTTGTCGTACCAAAACTAGCAAACAAGGTTTGCACGTTATTCTATCCATGTATGGATTGAAGTAAGCATTGGGTTCTTGGAACTATCGTTTTGATGTAATCATAATGGTGTATGATTTGATTCAAAATGAATATTATTCTTGTGTATATAAGGAGGTTAGTGGGAGCGCACTGACAATGATGTCCTAAATGATGATGATATATCATTTCTTGGAAATGATATTCCTATAAGATAATCGGTGAAAGCTTGGCTTTCGTGAAAATTCTCCGTAGAATTCTTGGGAGAAACAACCTTTATTCTAGGAATAAAGATCTATTGAGTTAGATCTAAAGGTTGTTGACACTCTGCGAGAACTCGTACATTGAAAAATATATGCGACCTGGTGTCTCATATGCTTTGAGCATATGGATTCTCAAACAGGTCAACCCAAGTGATAGTCACCGGATTGATATTAAGAACATCCGATAGTATCTTAGAGAACTAAGGATGATGTCTTAAACTATGGAGAAGAAGAACTTGAAGTGACTGGGATCACTGCTGCAAGTTTCCTAACCCATAAAAACAACGGTATTATACAGTTTGAATAACGAAACAGTGAGTTGGAAATATTCCAAGTAAGATACTGTTACCGAATAAACAACAAATGCGGGTTATTGCTGCGGCTGAGGCAGCAATAGAAGCCATTTGGGTCAATGATAAATCTAATTAGATTAGATATAGTTCTGTTAGTAGCTGAGCTAGGCGTCAGTACAGGCTAAAGAATTAATGGTATCATCAACGATCCAAATATATACTTCGACTATTCATCTGATTCGTTCGGATCATACATCGTGGCGATGTGATGATCGAATAAATTACATCAGACGATAATCATACAAATTCGCTGACGAAAGTCTTTCCTCAGCAGTTTGAGCGAACCGTACATAGTTCGGGTGTAAGACACTCGAGTGACTGTCTATAGGCCAAGTGGGAGATTGTTGGACAGTTATGACCCATAGCGTCACTATTTGTACAGATCATGGTGTTGTTGTACAAATTAACTATGTGACAAAGGAAATTGCACTCTTATCATTTGCGATTAGACCACCTAGATGTATAAATGATAGGAGGTCCTTATGATTAGTTCCTGGATTGAGATGATATGAGACAGTATCAGTCCACGAAGGATTAATCATTAAATATCCATAGTCGTAGTATTATCGAGACTAGACATCAATAATGCGGAATAGACTAGTATTACACTTGTGTGTATTATGGAAGCGTAATAGCATAGTTCTCATATATTTGGGTATAGGATACTCATGCAAGTGTAATAGGAGGTTGTGTTTTACCGATGGTACGGAAAACAGCTTCACTCTAGATAGACCCATCGGAATTCCATTGGTAGTATGACTATGTATCTATGGAAGTCCGAAATCAGGGTAGGTGTATTTGGTCTTAACCTAAGACTTACATCGCTAATACTTGCGACAATCGATGTGATTTAGTTTTGGTTGTCCAAGGCTTTAACCGGTTCTGTGTACGCCTCTGCTGGGTATATTGAGAATCGTAGTGTATTGGGTGTGATGTCAAGACAGAAGTATCACTCCAGTCATAGTGGAGATGATGTCACGTAGGATACGGTACTAGTGCTCTTAAGTACTGCAGTCATCGGGATATTATGACTAGGTCATGTATATCCGATTATAGAGACTAGTTATCAGACATCTGATGTGCTTCGTACGGGGCAGACACAGTTCCAGCCTCAGGCCTAGCACGTGATATTGACCGGCGTAAACACACGCGTATAACGCAAGCGCACGTATCGTTCAAGTAGTATAAAAAGTATCGATCCCACGAGGTTTTAAAACCTTATCTATTAATTTTTTATGAGGTCAAATGATTACTAGTATCTAACAGGTTGTTTGATTGATTTGAAATGGCGACGATTCTAAATTTAAAGACAAGTAAATAAAATTTGTTCGAAATGATATTTTGAGAAAATTCAATATTAAAAACTATCTAGGGTTGTGATTTATTCCAATATTTTTTAAAGATGAAGTTGTTATCTTATAATTGGGTAAAATATTGATTTATTAACTTGGAACACTAAATTATGTAAAAGCCTCTTTCGATGGTCAACTACAAATATCCAGTTTAACCTAATTGAACCATATGTATATGCCAACCAAATTATCTGGATTCATTAAGATTAAGTTCCAATTATGGCTACCCCCACCCGACAGGTATATTCCTATCCTGTAAGGAAATCTATTAAAGGGTTATCTATCCTCAAGGAAGATCGTGGGCTATTGAGTCTAAGGTCTTAAACCTAAAATCCTTATGTCTAGTTCATTTTAAGTTTACCTTATCAATTTTATTAGTGGTCATTTAATAAAAAAACATTAAGATTAAGACTCAATAAATAAATCTTTATATTACCCAAATTATAATTTAACCCTTATAAACCGGTAATATTGGATTTCATCACAACCCTAGATTACTAACTTAGTTATGACACATAGCTAGGGCTAGTAAAAATTTAAAAGTAAAAGCCATAAAATAAAAGTGCTGAAAAGTAATTGCGTAAAGTAAAAGCTTTAAAAATAAAATAAAATAAAAATGCTAAGGTAAAAGAATTATTTCTACTACTACTAATTTAGATATCTCCCAGAAAATAATTGTAAGCATTGCATTTTTTTACATGTGAAACCCGATGAGGAGTCTTATTTGGAGACAACTACCTTTTAAGTTACGGAAACCGCGGGAAACGGACATCGGAAGGGAAGAGTCAAGAATTGACTCATTGACGGATTAAGTTCACTAGTTTGGCTTCAAGTAACTCGTTTGTTTTCTGTTTTTAAAATTTATGCTCGGCCCGAGACACCTAAACCCGGCCCACGCACACCTAGTCCACACAAACTTAGCCCAAACACTTAACTAAATTAACATACACCTAACCTTAGCCCAAGCCCATTAAATCATATCCAATAAACATTTAGAATATATGTGTCACAAATTAAATTTAAATTAAATCTAAGTAAATTAAAACCAATTAAATTAAATCTAAATTAAACTAATATTTAATTAAAATTTAATACCAAAATTAATAATTCACTTCCAAATTAATATAATCAAAATCTAATTAAATTCCTAATTTACATAAATCATTTCCAATTTAATAATTAATCACCAATTTAATGAAATTACCCACCAAAAATACAATATCCTTGCCTAAATAATTAAAATCAAATACCAATACACCTAATTAATTGATTTCTTTCCTAAAATAAAATCCATGCATGCAAACCCTAATTTGATAAACTATATAAACAACACACAAAATCAACCCTGGGGCTATCATTCACAATACACGGCAGAGCACAAACCAAAAAACAAAACAAAATAACAAACAAAATAAACCCTAAACTACTAGCAACCCTCAGACGCTTCAAACAACAACCCCTAACTACTTCAACGCCCAGTGCCCTTGCCTTCATCAGCCACGCATATTGCTCATCACTAAAAGCCACTCAGCAGCCGCAACTTAAACACACATTATTCACACTAACTGCACGCCTAGCCTCCCACTCACGGCACAAATACACAGATACCAACTCTCATTCTCGACAAAAAGAACCCACTCAACCTTCACGTAGCAGCCTGCCCACGTACCAAAATTCCAGAGCCACCACACGCCCCAACTTCATTGATAGCCTGCCACGCCCTGCACCTTAGCCAAATGAACCCTTTAAGCGCCATTCACCAGTCCTAAACCTCAGCCATTGACCCAGCCTTCAACGTAAAATAATAACCCTAGAAGCCCTCGATCAGCACATTCACGCCAATCACTTCAACGCCCAGTGCCCTTGCCTTCATCAGCCACGCACGTAGCCCTCCTCTCAACCCTCAGTAAACAAATTTAAAGCACCAGCCCTCATCCAGTAACAACACACACATCCGCACCTAAAACCACCGCCCACTGCCGAGAGAATCCCTATAAAACAGCCCTAAAATCACCTAGAAACCACCCTAAAAACCTCCATAAAGTTTCCCTAAAAAAATCACAAAAAAAATATGCAATAAGCCTCCCAAAAACGCAAAAAACAGCCCCTTAAAACACAAAACGTGACCTGAGACAGTGAGCAGAAAACACCGAGAAAACAGCAGCAAAGTGAAGCCAAAACAACGAGGAAAACAGTGGAACAACAAGTTAAGACGCTAAGCTAGTGAACCGGAAGAATAAGGAGCTTTTACCCCTTCCGATCTCCGCGAAACGCAAGTCCGAAGACGACTTAAAAGGTTAGACCTGAGGGTACCTTTCACACTTGTTTTTTATTTGATTTTTATTGATTCTTTTAATTGTGTTTTAATTATTTATTGAATATTGTTTGCATGTGATGTGTGTTGTGGCCATTGATTAAAACGGAAAATACGTCGTCTCTCGTGGTATATAGGATGGAAACCCAGACGTAAATTCCGTAGCCGATTCCGAATGGACGGTAGTGCGGTCTGTACTTGGGATACAACTCCACGTACCACTTGAGTAAACGGCGTATATTTCGCTTTATGTTATTTTGATTATTCTCACTTTATTATTCCGTCTTTTAATTTCCGCATGTTATTTATTTTATGCATATTATATGTTCATTGCGCATGGGCTTAGTAAGTCGGATTAAAGGCCCTCCGTTTCACGGGGATAAGATCCTTACAACGATGCTTCGCCGCGCCGAGTATTTTTGTGTTTACTTTTGTCTTTATTTATGCATATTATGTGTTTATTGCGCATGGGCTTAGTAAGTCGGATTAAAGGCCCTCCGTTTCACGGGGATAAGATCCTTACCACGATGCTTCGCCGCGCCGAGTATTTTTGTGTTTACTTTTGTCTTTATTTATGCATATTATGTGTTTATTGCGCATGGGCTTAGTAAGTCGGATTAAAGGCCCTCCGTTTCACGGGGATAAGATCCTTACCACGATGCTTCGCCGCGCCGGATGACGTATATTCGATTGGACATGAGATGTGTTCAATCAGATATACAAAGTCCAATATCTTGTCTTTGTTATTATGCCTTTATTTTATGCATATTAATGTTCATTGCGCATGGGCTTAGGAAGTCGGATTAAAGGCCCTCCGTTTCACGGGGATAAGATCCTTACCACGATGCTTCGCCGCGCCGGATGACGTATATTCGATTGGACGTGAGATGTGTTCAATCAGATATACAAAGTCCGATATCTTGTCTTTATTATTATGCCTTTATTTTATGCATATTATATGTTCATTGCGCATGGGCTTAGTAAGTCGGATTAAAGGCCCTTCGTTTCACGGGGATAAGATCCTTACCACGATGCTTCGCCGCGCCGAGTATTTTTGTGTTTACTTTTGCCTTTATTTTATGCATATTATGTGTTTATTGCGCATGGGTTATGAAATTCCATATAATTGCATCATCTACCTTAGTCTTGGCTTAATGTATTACAATTTATGCATCCATGTTGTGACATTATTTCTTGTGGTATATCGGATGGAACCCAGACGTAAATTCCGTAGCCGATTCCGAATGGACGGTAGTGCGGTCTGTACTTGGGATACAATTCCACGTACCACTTGGAAAAGTATTCACGTGCATGTTTGTGCTCATGTTAGTTGCATCATTTAGCATCACATTATGGCATGTTCATCTTTAATGTAAAATTGCATCTTGGATTGGCATATTTAAATTCGTGTCTTTCTTCATCTTTTCAAGTTATTTGTTTGTATTAATTTCATTTATCATGCGGTTATTTTGACCATATTTTATATGCTTCTTTGCATAATGCGCCTATTACATTATTTGTTGTCATTTTGATTTCCTTTATATACATGCAAATGTTACCATGACTGTTTGTGTTTATGTTTACATGAATGATTGAATTCTTATGACGTTATGTGCTTGTTGTTGCAAAGGCCTACCTTTAAGCATGTGAATTTGGCAATAAGATTTGATTCCATGTATGTTAGATGTAAACTTTACTTTTAAGCATGTGAATTTAGGATTGTGGTGCACTTGGAAATATATGTCATAGGCTTGGTTGGATTATTGCATAAATCTTTACATTACAAGTGGCATAAGTAAGGGACCATTCCGAACCCAATGGTTTGAGGTCTTCCCTTGCGAGGGGTGAGTGCGGCCTTAAATCTTTGTCCCGGTTCACACCGGGTGGCGACTCCCTTATTCTCCGGTTTAGTCCTCTGTTGTCTACTCCGTACTCCCAACTAGGCCCCCGAGCCTGGAACAGCATGCGTCGTCCAGTTTCTGTGTCCCACAGTCTGGCGACTCCACTGGGGATAGAGAATCGGCCCCGAAATAATGCCTTGTAATGTATAGATTTATGCTTTAATTAACCGTGTCTACAAATGTGTGAAATGGGGGTTGTGATCAAAGGCATTTTGAGGCTAGGTAATGGTTTGGTGTCTTCCTTCACTCACTACCTTTCTAGAAGGAAAAGCTGTGAAGGCACCTAGATAGCCATCTACTCATAGCCTATTGTGATGGACTAATTTGGAGGACTCGTTGTTTATTCCTGACACCAAGCGATAAGAGCCTAAGAGGCTTGGGTATTTAAGTGAGCCTCGCTCCACCTTCCCTCTGGGGAATCTACAACGGGAAATCCATTTGACAGTCCGTCACACACCATAGCTCATTGGCACGTACCTTAGTGTATAAAAAAGGGTGTGCTCACTTGGTCGCTCGAACCCTTGATTGGGGAGACCTAGTTGTGGGCCATCCTTCGCCAATGAGAGCCTTTGTCCATACTCCCACGAACCCATGTGTAGACCGGGTTGTATAGCCTATAACAAATATTTCTTTGTGCTTTAGGACCATTATCATTTGGATGAATTGGACTCTTTGTCAAAAATGCGAACTTGCTGGGCCATTTAAACTGGGGCATGTTCGTACCTTATGACAATTAGGCCCAAAGCTTCTGAAATGATGGTGGGCCACACGGTAGAAGCTATTATTTTATGTTTATAATATCTTCCTTGTATGCTTATGTTTGGGAACATTGCTATTTGAATCCATCTGGGTCTTTTGTCATGAGATATGGGCTTGTTGGGCCATTTAAACTGGGACAAGAACATATCTTATGACGATTGGGCCAAAAGGCTTCTAAATAATAATGTGCCATTTTATGATTGTGTTCGGAATATTATCATTTGGATTTAGTTGGGCTCTTTGCCATAAGACATGAACTCGTTGGGCCATTTAAACTGGGACGGGTCCACTTTTATGACAGTTGTCCCAAAAGCTTCTAAAATGATAATAGGCCGATTTGTTTGAGAATTTTACTTGATTTAATATATGTTATATACTTCTTATGCACATCATGCATACATATACCTTGTTAACATCCTCTGTGTCTTAAAAAGACACCATAGATACCGTTTGGGTTAGGGAAGGAACCAGACTCACTAAAAGAACAGTTGGAAGCATGAGTGAATCAGTTAATGAGATGTCCCGAATGGATCAGTTAGAGAATGGTCTTGCAAAGATCACTGAACAGTTATAGGCATTGACTACTGCTGTGGCTGGTATAGCTGGGTCTCGTACTGGGGGAAGTTCAGAAAATGCAAGGCAGGAAGTGCCTCCGGTCAGATCGGGAGATGATGTCCCCACTTTTGAGGATGATATGGCAGAATATGCAGCGGGCAGAATATGCGGGTCTCAGGCAGAGATACAGAAACTCAGGGATCAGGTTGAATCCATTACCCGCAAGATGAGGGGTAAGAATGAAGATTTGCTAGATTATGAGACAATGACGTTTGAGGAGCAGTTGCCGGCGCAGTTTAAGATGCCAGATTTGGCTAAGTTTAATGGGAATGGGGATCCGAGGGTGCATCTCCGTCAGTTTGTATCAGTCATGAGTTCAGTTGGCCTGTCTCAGCGCCAAGTACAAAAGATGTTCGGGATGTCGCTCGAAGGGGCACCCGTGGTATGGTACCATAGCCTTGACAAGCAAGTAAAGGAAGATTGGAGGGAGTTGGCTGATGCTTTCCTAAAGCAGTATGTTACGGACCTGGAGATTGATTTGTCTCCGAGATCTAGAGGAGAACACTAAGCAGAAGCCAGATGAGAGCTTCAAAGAGTATGTAGATCGCTGGAGAAGCCAGCTACTGAAGATGCAGACTAGGCCCTCTGAGAAAGACCAGATCAAAATGATCATCAAGGGTACTAAGCCCTCCATTTATGGTAAGCTGCGGAGGATGACTTCGATGATTTCTGATTTTCGACAGTTGAGGGAAACTGTCATGGATATTGAGGAAGAAGAGGCTGAAAACAGAAAATTCTATGGCCATAATAGAAGGAATATTGAGGGACCTTCAGGGACCAAGCCCGCTACCGCTGAGGTCACTGCCATCAAAAGCAGGCGATTTTCCAACCTTGGTAAGCCTCTTTCAAGGGTGTTTGAAAAGCTGAAGGCGCAAGGACTTCTGGAACCCTTAGAGGCTAAACCAATTCCAAACCCTGTACCACCCAACCTTGACCTAAACCTGTATTGTCACTTCCATCGGAGAAGGGGTCACGAAACTGATAGTTGCACCCGCCTTAGGCATGAGATCCAAAACCTCATTGACTCCCACAAAATACCTGACTCAGAAAGAGAACAACCCAACGCACACAGAAATCCCCTACCCAACTACATGATCAACTCTGGCCTACCCGAAACCCTTGTCCTCCAAACTCTCAACCACTCAGCTTCATTCATAGGAATAAGGGATGACAACGGTGGAGAACCATAGGCCAATGAAGAAGGCAATGCTGTGAATGATGAAGTTATTCCTCCTAGTTTATTTGATCCTGCATTTTTAATAAAGACATTGATCTTGTCTCTTCGTTCGAACCTTTTCTTAATGATAATAAAGACGTTTGTTTTGCTTACTTGCCTGAATCTCTTTTCAACCGGCAACATGAGTATATTTGAGAAAAGCATTCAACCTTGGTACTATGAAATTCAGTGATGTTTAGAACACGGGGAATTCCCGAAAGCAGCAAGCAGAAAAGATATGATGGTCATTCAGAAATTGAGAAATGGGGCAGTGAGACTATCAGACTTGGAAGAGAATGAGTTCACCGAGCCGATTAAAGTGGAAAGGTTGAAGCAGTACTTTGCCTGAGGAAGAATTGGCAGAAGACCTAACCCATCGGGATAGGAAACTCATTCATGCATGCATACACGTAACATACTTTGCATTTTTGTGTTTGTTTTGCTTTGTATTCACAGGTTTTGAAGCAGAAATAGAGAAAGCGGCAAAGACAAACCAATCAGAAACAGTGACAGCACGTATCAGTCTGGGGGCGAGGCCCATATAAGTATCAGTCTGGGGGCAAGACCCACATCAGCATCAGTTTCTGTCGGGTATGGAATTCTGGAGGGCGAGGCCCTCATCAGTTCAGTATCAGTTCTGCCGGGTATGGCATTCTGGGGGCGAGGCCCACATTGGTTCAGTATTAGTTCTACCGGGTATAGTACTCTGGGGGCGGGGACCACTCTCATATCAGTAATGGTTCGGAAATGGACTATCTCTCATCAGCAACGGTTCGAAAATGGACCACTCTCATCAGCAACGGTTCGAAAATGGACCACTCTCATATCAGTATCGGTTCGAAAATGGACTACTATCACTCGCCGAAAATGGCACTCCGAAAATGGAGCACGGTTCGAAATGGACCATCATCTCATCACTCGCCGAAAATGGCACTCCGAAAATGGAGCACGGTTCGAAATGGACCATCATCTCATCTCGCCGAAAATGGCACTCCGAAAATGGAGCACGGTTCGGAAATGGACCATTATCACATCTCGCCGAAAATGGCACTCCGAAAATGGAGCACGGTTCGGAAATGGACCAAGGAAGGCCTAACCCATCGGGATATCATACATATCCATGCATATATGCATACATATCACATACATGCAATGTTTGTTTTGTGTTCGCAGGTTTGTAGCGGCAAAGACCATCTCATCAAATAACGGTTCAAAAATGAGCCATATTCTCGCACAACACGGTTCGGAAATGGACCGCTACCACAACAGATGCCGAAAATGGCGCCCCAAAATGGAGCACACATAGCAGACGCCGAAAATGGAACTCCAAAATGGAGCACCCACAACAGATGCCGGAAATGGCGCTCCAAAATGGAGCACACACACAAAAGATGCCGTAAATGGCGCTCTAAAAATGGAGCACGGTTCGGGAATGAACCAGGGGTCACAGCACCTCACCACCAAATCAACTCAACTCAACACATGGTAAGTCAAGTGGCAGCTGGCGAGCCAGGTAAGTGAAAATGCATCGCATAACTTTGATAGGATTGTCACTGTTGCACATTACACAAGTCCCATCAAAGTGGGGGCGACTGTAGGCATTGCATTTTTTTGCATGTGAAACCCGATGAGGAGTCTTATTTGGAGACAACTACCTTTTAAGTTACGGAAACCGCGGGAAACGGACATCGGAAGGGAAGAGTCAAGAATTGACTCATTGACGGATTAAGTTCACTAGTTTGGCTTCAAGTAACTCGTTTGTTTTCTGTTTTTAAAATTTATGCTCGGCCCGAGACACCTAAACCCGGCCCACGCACACCTAGTCCACACAAACTTAGCCCAAACACTTAACTAAATTAACATACACCTAACCTTAGCTCAAGCCCATTAAATCATATCCAATAAACATTTAGAATATATGTGTCACAAATTAAATTTAAATTAAATCTAAGTAAATTAAAACCAATTAAATAAATCTAAAAAAAACTAATATTTAAATAAAATTAAATACCAAAATTAATAATTCACTTCCAAATTAAATATAATCAAAATCTAATTAAATTCCTAATTTACATAAATCATTTCCAAATTTAATAATTTAATCACCAATTTAATGAAATTACCCACCAAAAATACAATATCCTTGCCTAAATAATTAAAATCAAATACCAATACACCTAATTAATTGATTTCTTTCCTAAAATAAAATCCATGCATGCAAACCCTAATTTGATAAACTATATAAACAACACACAAAATCAACCCTGAGGCTATCATTCACAATACACGGCAGAGCACAAACCAAAAAAACAAAAACAAAATAACAAACAAAATAAACCCTAAACTACTAGAACCCTCAGACGCTTCAAACAACAACCCCTAATACTTCAACGCCCAGTTCCCTTGCCTTCATCAGCCACGCACATTGCTCATCACTAAAAGCCACTCAGCAGCCGCAACTTAAACACACATTATTCACACTAACTGCACGCCTAGCCTCCCACTCACGGCACAAATACACAGATACCAACTCTCATTCTCGACAAAAAGAACCCACTCAACCTTCACGTAGCAGCCTGCCCACGTACCAAAATTCCAGAGCCACCCAACGCCCCAACTTCATTGATAGCCTGCCACGCCCTGCACTTAGCCAAATGAACCTTTAAGCGCCATTCACCAGTCCTAAACCTCAGCCATTGACCCAGCCTTCAACGTAAAATAATAACCCTAGAAGCCCTCAATCAGCACATTCACGCCAATCACTTCAACGCCCAGTGCCCTTGCCTTCATCAGCCACGCACGTAGCCCTCCTCTCAATCCTCAGTAAACAAATTTAAAGCACCAGCCCTCATCCAGTAACAACACACACATCCGCACCTAAAAACAACCGCCCACTGCCGAGAGAATCCCTATAAAACAGCCCTAAAATCACCTAGAAACCACCCTAAAAACCTCCATAAAGTTTCCCTAAAAAAATCACAAAAAAAATCTGCAATAAGCCTCCCAAAAAAACGCAAAAAAACAGCCCCTTAAAACACAAAACGTGACCTGAAGACAGTGAGCAGAAAACACCGAGAAAACAGCAGCAAAGTGAAGCCAAAACAACGAGGAAAACAGTGGAACAACAAGTTAAGACGCTAAGCTAGTGAACCGGAAGAATAAGGAGCTTTTACCCCTTTCGATCTCCGCGAAACGCAAGTCCGAAGACGACTTAAAAGGTTAGACCTGAGGGTACCTTTCACACTTGTTTTTTATTTGATTTTTATTGATTCTTTTAATTGTGTTTTAATTATTTATTGAATATTGTTTGCATGTGATGTGTGTTGTGGCCATTGATTAAAACGGAAAATACGTCGTCTCTCGTGGTATATAGGATGGAAACCCAGACGTAAATTCCGTAGCCGATTCCGAATGGACGGTAGTGCGGTCTGTACTTGGGATACAACTCCACGTACCACTTGAGTAAACGGCGTATATTTCGCTTTATGTTATTTTGATTATTCTCACTTTATTATTCCGTCTTTTAATTTCCGCATGTTATTTATTTTATGCATATTATATGTTCATTGCGCATGGGCTTAGTAAGTCGGATTAAAGGCCCTCCGTTTCACGGGGATAAGATCCTTACCACGATGCTTCGCCGCGCCGAGTATTTTTGTGTTTACTTTTGTCTTTATTTATGCATATTATGTGTTTATTGCGCATGGGCTTAGTAAGTCGGATTAAGGCCCTCCGTTTCACGGGGATAAGATCCTTACCACGATGCTTCGCCGCGCCGAGTATTTTTGTGTTTACTTTTGTCTTTATTTATGCATATTATGTGTTTATTGCGCATGGGCTTAGTAATTCGGATTAAAGGCCCTCCGTTTCACGGGGATAAGATCCTTACCACGATGCTTCGCCGCGCCGGATGACGTATATTCGATTGGACATGAGATGTGTTCAATCAGATATACAAAGTCCAATATCTTGTCTTTGTTATTATGCCTTTATTTTATGCATATTATATGTTCATTGCGCATGGGCTTAGTAAGTCGGATTAAAGGCCCTCCGTTTCACGGGGATAAGATCCTTACCACGATGCTTCGCCGCGCCGGATGACGTATATTCGATTGGACGTGAGATGTGTTCAATCAGATATACAAAGTCCGATATCTTGTCTTTATTATTATGCCTTTATTTTATGCATATTATATGTTCATTGCGCATGGGCTTAGTAAGTCGGATTAAAGGCCCTTCGTTTCACGGGGATAAGATCCTTACCACGATGCTTCGCCGCGCCGAGTATTTTTGTGTTTACTTTTGCCTTTATTTATGCATATTATGTGTTTATTGCGCATGGGTTATGAAATTCCATATAATTGCATCATCTACCTTAGTCTTGGCTTAATGTATTACAATTTATGCATCCATGTTGTGACATTATTTCTTGTGGTATATCGGATGGAAACCCAGACGTAAATTCCGTAGCCGATTCCGAATAGACGGTAGTGCGGTCTGTACTTGGGATACAATTCCACGTACCACTTGGAAAAGTATTCACGTGCATGTTTGTGCTCATGTTAGTTGCATCATTTAGCATCACATTATGGCATGTTCATCTTTAATGTAAAATTGCATCTTGGATTGGCATATTTAAATTCGTGTCTTTCTTCATCTTTTCAAGTTATGTGTTTGTATTAATTTCATTTATCATGCGGTTATTTTGACCATATTTTATATGCTTCTTTGCATAATGCGCCTATTACATTATTTGTTGTCATTTTGATTTCCTTTATATTACATGCAAATGTTACCATGACTGTTTGTGTTTATGTTTACATGAATGATTGAATTCTTATGACGTTATGTGCTTGTTGTTGCAAAGGCCTACCTTTAAGCATGTGAATTTAGGATTGTGGTGCACTTGGAAATATATGTCATAGGCTTGGTTGGATTATTGCATAAATCTTTACATTACAAGTGGCATAAGTAAGGGACCATTCCGAACCCAATGGTTTGAGGTCTTCCCTTGCGAGGGGTGAGTGCGGCCTTAAATCTTTGTCCCGGTTCACACCGGGTGGCGACTCCCTTATTCTCCGGTTTAGTCCTCTGTTGTCTACTCCGTACTCCCAACTAGGCCCCCGAGCCTGGAACAGCATGCGTCGTCCAGTTTCTGTGTCCCACAGTCTGGCGACTCCACTGGGGATAGAGAATCGGCCCCGAAAGTATAGCCTATAACAATTTATAGGCGCGGGTAAGCTTCCAGCGTCGCGACTCCAAGGCCTTTGGCGTCGCTATGTTGGAACAGTTGGCGTGGCATAATGAGGGCTTGACACGTTGCGAGGCGGCTAAGAGGATAAGGCGACACGTGGCGTGGCGGTTGAGAGCTTAATTATTATGCTGACATGGCGATGATGTGGTGCTGACGTGGCAAGGCGGCTGAGATCAATTGTCGGCACCGTAGGATTGTGACACGTGTCAAGGCGTGATTGGCTGATGATGACGTGGCATGTTGACTCGGTTGACCTTCTGATGTGGACGATGACGTGGCACGACGCGTGGCAAGGTTGACTCGTTCACCGATGACGTGGCGATGACATGGATGACACGTGGCACACGTGGCAATTGTGAGTGTCGGCACCGTAGGATGATGACACGTGGCGCGGCGCACGTTAGCAGATCTGTTGTGATGGTGACACGTGGCACGGCGCATGTTAACAAAGTCAAACTTCTCAAATTCTGACCCGTTGACCCGGCGCACGTTAGCAGACTCCGGTGCATGTTAGGCGTCGCGACGCTAAAGGTCCTGGCGTCGCGACGCTGACAATTTACTGAAATGCCCTTTTTGGCCAATTTTCACAGTTTTGCTCCAAATCACTTCCAGAATGTCCTGAAACTTTATTTATTTACAAAATAACACAAAACACATCAAAATATTCACAAAACCCAAGAAAATATACAAAATATAAGGTTAAATGAGTGGGAAATAGTGATAGTTTTACCACTCATCAGATATTCGATACTGGATCGCAATACGCAATACTACGTATACTACGCCTGACATAGATTATATATTCCAGTAAGAATATTGCTGGAGAATTGGGTAGGCATGGTGCTTTGCTAGAAGCCAATCATGCCTTGTAAATCGGTAAGCACGTGGTACGAGGTACGCACGTATTCGGATAATCCGATGACCGTATTTACTACCAACATATCCAGGGATCTCTTGGGTCACTTCCCAAATATTCACCGATGACAGTTGATTTAATTAGAATTAATCTGAGATTAATTAAGAGAGAGAATTAATCTAGGATTAATTAAGAGAGAGAATTTTTAATCTGGGATTAATAAGAGAGAGAAATTTGGGATTAATTAGAGATAGATTAATCTGAGATTAATTAAGAGAGAGAAGAAAATTAATCTGGGATTTATTGAGGTATTATTATTTAATCTGGGATTAAATGTGTTCGGAAGAAAGAGAATGCGATTAATTTGGAATTAATCGGTAAAATAAATTTAATAGTTGAATTTGATTTTCTATTTAATTTATTCGTATGGGCTAAAAATTAATATATCAGATATATTAATATGAATTAGATTTCATTACGAAATAAAGTTGGACTTTAATGTGAATGAATGAATTAATTTAGAATTAATTCGTAGACGACGTTCGCAATATATTGCGAGGCATCGTTATTTAATTAAATTAGATTTAATATTTAGCGACGAAAATTCGTTTAATCAGATTAAACAGAACTGAGCCGCGGCGCGAAAATGTTCGTAGAGACATTTGAATTTTGAATTCAAATGTGGGGCCCACTTCACATGTGGTAGTTGGGAGGGTAGTTGGCATTTATGCCAAACCAACCCACCATCCAACTACCTTGGAATGGTTTGGTGAAACCATTTACCCAACTACCTTGTTTAGGTAAAAGGGTAAATTGGTTTTACCTAAAGACATCTCTCTCTCTCTCATAAAAAAACACTTGAACAAAATGAAAACCCTAATACTCTCCTCCATGGGCGTGAACTTGAGCATTTTCTTCTCTTTGATTTTGTTACAATTTCAAATGAGCTAGCACTTCACAAATCAACAAAGGTGATAGGGAAACCAACTCAAAGCTTGGAATTAACAAAGGAAGGATCTTGGAGATCTTCAACTCAAAGCTTGGAATCAACAAAGGAAGCATCTTGGAGATCTTCTTCTCAAAACTTTAAAAGCTCAAATCCATTCAATGTAAGTAATTCCGCAACTTATTTTGAATTTATGAACATTTTTTCATGCTTATTAGATCATTTGCATGTTCTAGGAACACTACCACTGAGACATAGCTAACAGTAGTTTCTTGCGATCTCGAAGTATCTGGATCCCAAGAACATAACTCGCCTCTCCCAAATCTTTCATTTGGAATTGCTCAGCTAGCCATGTTTTTACGTCTGATAATATCCTTACATCATTCCCAATAAGTAAGATGTCATCAACGTATAAGACAAGAAAAACCACATTCCCGTCAATGACGCGCTTGTATACACAAGGCTCATTAACATTCTGCTCAAAATTATAGGACTTGATCGTTGTATCAAATCTTATATTCCAAGATCAAGATGTCTGCTTGAGTCCATAAATGGACCTTTGCAGTTTGCAAACTTTTTGCTCTTGACCTTGGGCGATGAACCCTTCTGGTTGTATCATATAGATACTTTCATCAAGATTTCCATTCAAGAATACAGTCTTGACGTCCATTTGCCAAATTTCATAGTCATAATATGCGGCTATCGATAGAAGAGTGCGGATGGATTTTAGCATAGCTACTGGCGAGAAAGTTTCCTCATAGTCAACTCCCTCTTTCTGGGTATAACCTTTGGCCACTAGTCTAGCTTTGAAGGTCTGTACCTTCCCATCTGATCCCCTTTTCCTCTTGTAGATCCACTTGCAACCTATGGGTTTCACCCCATCAGGTTGGTCTACAAGTTCCCAGACTGAGTTGGAGTACATGGACCCCATCTCTAGGTTCATGGCTTTGAGCCATTCTTCTTTGTCAGGATCATCCATTGCACTACTGTAGGTCAATGGATCATCTATACCATCACTGGAGGCGACAACTTGTGCCTCTCCAACCCCAAGGTAGCGATCAGGTTGTCGTACAACCCTCCAACTGTGTCTAGGTGGTAGATCATTTTGACTGGGAAGTATCTGACTATCAGATGTCGAAGGTGCTATGTATTTGTCAACTTTTATTGACGATGGCGCGCTGGTCGAACCAGTAAGTAAGTAACTCCTCAAGTAACATTTACTACGAGGTTTGAACTCCCTCATATATCCTCCTCTAGAAACGTAGCATTTGTTGATACAAATACTTTGTTATCATCAGGACTATAGAAGAATTCACCCCTAGTTTCCTTCGGGTAGCCTACAAATAGGTACACCTGAGAACGTGGTTCCAGCTTTGTAGTCTTATTCTTCAGCACATGTGCTGGACACCCCCATATGCGAAAATGTCATAAACTAGCTTTACGACCATTCCACAACTCTAAGGGAGTCTTAGGAACAGACTTGGATGGAACTACATTAAGGATATACATTGCGGTTTGCAGTGCATATCCCCAGAATGAACTAGGTAGTGAGCTATAACTAAACATAGATCTCATCATGTCTAGTAGGGTTCGATTTCTCCTTTCTGCAACACCATTTTGTTGTGGTGTGTTCCAGGTGCTGTGAGCTGGGATACTATCCATGCTCAACTAAGAATTCCTCGAAGTCTCTGTCGAGGTATTCCCATCCACGATCCGATCGTAGTAGAGTTTTGATTGTCTTACCTAATTGGTTCTCAACCTCAGCACGATACTCTTTGAACTTTTCAAAGGTATATGATTTGTGATGCATTAGGTAGACTAGACCTACCCATATCTTGAATCATCGTCAATGAATGTGATAAATATTTATAACCACCTCGGTCTTTTACATTCATCAGTCCACAAACGTCCGAATGTATCAGCTCTAGTGGATGACTGGCTCTTATACCTTTTCCAGTAAAAGGTCTCTTGGTCATTTTTCCTTCTAAATAGGATTCACAAACTGGTAAAGTCCCGAGCTTTAACTGGTTTAAAATTACAATGAATATAAACAATGGCCTTATGGCCTTACAACCCAAAATCAAAACCAACTACAAAAATAAGAGCCATAAAAATTTACGACCAATGCAAAATCCATTCATCACATGAAATATCAAAACCATTCATCACATGAAGTCAATAATGTGCACACTCATCTAAACATGCATATCATATTTATAACTCATATAAACATGTTAAAACAGAAACTTTAAATGAAAAGTGAAGGGTTAAGAGCACTTTTCAACCTCGCTCTGATACCAATTGTAGGGAACGATTTCCCTCGCGTAGTGGAAGCGGTAAGGCTCACGGACCGAACTTGAAAAATTTTTCTGCTCTCCCTTTGCTTTGGCCGAACCACACCAGTGAGTTTGCTGATGTTTTGCTTCTGTTTTGGACAAGATTTCAGCCCCGAAATACCCCGAAACAGTCCTCGAACAGCCCCTTGAACTGCAGTGAATTAGTGGACTGTTTTGCACCGGTTACACGCGCGAACTGCACCCAAATTGAACCAGTATTCGCGTGTACTGCTGTGTAATTTCAGATCTGATCAAAAAATCAATCCTAACACATCCCTAAAATTCCCTAAAAGTGTTTCCCAAAAATCCGAATTAAAATCAAACAAAACCGAGCCCCAGGGAACCCTTATTTGCGCGCACAGCAATGGGGTTTTATTGCCCACTGTCGTGAATGATAGAAGGAGGGGATAAGGGTTTTTCAACTTCACAAGGTCTTCCGAACTATGTCTCGTAACCTACGGAGGGTAGTGTGGGCTACACTAACAAATTAATCTCCAAACGGTTTAGAGATTAAGATCACACACCGAAAAAGTTTCAGGTTCTTCAATTCACTTTCTCAACTCTTGAGAGCTTGAAGAAGAGATGGAGGCTAGGTTAATCTGATGTCTAGATCTGAAAAATTAAATCATAATTTTTCTTTTATACTTTAGGTAATTTGTTTCATAAAACAAATCAACCATTAGTCTCTCATCCTTACAAAATTCGGCCAAGGGTAGGAATTCTAGTTTGATTTTTCTTCCAAAATAAACAAATCATATCCCTTACCATATAGAGAATTTCGGCCATGGCTAAGGTAATTAGGATTTGATTTTGTTTCTTAAACAAACAAATCATATTCCTTACCAATGAAGGAATTCGGCCAAGGTAGGGTGATTGGGTTTGATTTTGTTTCTCAAACAAACAAATCCTATTCCTTATCCAATAAGGAATCCTACCATGGTGATGATTCTTGTTTCAAAAATAATTCTTAGCCTTATTAAATTATATCATATATAATTTAATATTCTAATTTAATAATTATCATATAATTATTAATACCTTATATTAACTTTTAATATAAAGTCTCAAGTGTGATGTAATTAATATTATTAATCATATTAATAATATTTATTATTTGTGAGTATATAATTGGACCGTCCAATTATATTAGCTCCGCTAAAGTATATCGAGCTAGCACGGGGACCAAGTGGACCTACGGTTCCGAGCTCCAATAATCTCGAAATATTAATTAAGTTCTTAATTAAATATTTCGAATTATTAACTTCGAATTATTCCACTAAAAATCTGAAGTTGCACTCTCATTGTCGTATATGAAATATTAAGCCGAACCAAGTCGGTGTCCACCGATATAGTCATTGCATATGAATTGATCCTTCACGAATATCTCGTAATTAGAGCCGAGTCAAAATTTCCATTATACCCCTCTAATTATTTTTACCTTAAGTACAATTGATTCTCTAATGAACGATTTATTCATAACTATTATGAATATTAATATGTCTATTCGTAATAGAAAGACTTGAGCGTTAAAATCGTTCAAGTACCGAATCAACCCTTAAGAGAGATATTCATCTACTTCTCGCAAGAAGGAGTGAATTCCATGTCTATGTAAAACGTTCCTAGCTACATGACAAACTGTGCCCCCAAAGCACGTAGTTATTGGTTGGGATTGTTACACCAACCTCACCTTTGTAAATCAAAGGACACAACCCGCCATGCAGGAGTTCGTAGTACACTCAGGATTAATATCAATCCATATATGACCATCAAGTAGATCGAAATGACTTTCTTTGTTTAACGGATATTATAAGAATGTCATTCATATAAAGTGCCTCCATTCTCATGTCTCTACATGGACGATCCGGATTAAGATCGCCATCCAAATATAGAATGGACCGCAGCTATAGATAAACCACAAACAAAGTACCCGGTTTGTTTGCTCTCTATGGACTATTTAAGATTACTAACTTCAGACTTAAATCCTCTGGTGCATGACACTCATACACCAAGTCTGAAGGTACATAAGTAATCTATGGTATTTATGAAGATATATAATATGTGAAATTAAACAAACAATTTGATAAATGAATAATGCATCCTTTTATTTCTAAACACATGAAACTGTTTACATCACATGTAGTTATAGGGCATACATCCCAACAGTTTCTTGTAATAGCCTAAGAGAGCCGGAGGTTTTACTTGCTCCGCTTAAGCTCGGAGGGGTGGTTTGGTGGCGAGGTTTCCAACGTTTCCAATAAAAAGTGTTAATTATAACACCCTCAATGGTTGTGGCTTGGTGGATAATGGCCTATGATTTGGTTGTCAAGTCCGAAGTTTGAGTTAAGGATGTGCATTTCTTGTAAGAGCATATGGCAGCCAGGGGATTCACTTGTTCATCTTAAGTCCATTTCCAGTGGTTTGGCGGTAGAGTTTCAACATTTAAAAAAAAATGTTAATGGTAACATTATAATGAATTGTTGGATTTATATTAAATGAACTGGTTAAATCCGTCAAGACCATTGTTAGATTTCTAATTTTTATGACTTTTGGATATTTTGACTGATAGGATATCCATATTGATGGAAAAATACGGATACAGGATACCAATCTCAAAAATTTTAATAGATATACATATGTTGCAGATATTATATATATATATATATATATATATATATGCAAATATCTGAAAAATTATGAATATGTTATATACTGTGAATCAACACAAGCATAATTCATCCTAAAAAAGCCTACTAACCACCCTTGAAATTTACCAATCAATAAACAAATCACAACTCACTTTTCTAACACCTAAACAAACATGAATCATTGCCCTAACAATAAAATTTAACCCATTATCATACTTGCCAAATTCGGTCAACCCCTTAAAGTTATGTGAAAATTGGGCATTTTCACTATAATACGTAATACATGCTTAAATCATCATCAAATGTATGATAATGCTTATTAGTAACTCAAACAATGCTTAAAATTCATCAATAGAGTTTTAAGGCGCAAGGGCAAATTTTGGTAGTTTGTGTAATCAAGTTTAAAACTGAAAAATAAGAAGTGAGAAAAAGAAAAAAGCTTATCATGCTTGGAAATGAGCTTGAATACTTCAAACTGCTTGAGAAAATGAAGAAGATTGAAGGAAAAAATGGCGTGGGGGCGAAGGCTGCGAATTCATCTACGATTTTGGAAACATGAGGAAGATGAATGAATAGTGTTCTTTTTATAAGAGATGGCTTATTTTTTCTGGATTAAAATAAGTGCCTCGCCTTTTGCCACATGTACTACTTATTTCAAAATTCGTAGTTACTATTCATCTGAATTTTAGACTGTATTTTCGTCTAGTTTCTGCTCAGAATTTGGGAACATCTTCAACATGGAAGTTGTAGGACTTGGTCTAAGTTTTCAAACGGTATAAATTTCAATGAAATCAAACATCGTATGAAAATATTACGACTGAAATATCGAAAGCTGTTCGGATCGAGTTAAATTTAAATGCGCAATGAAACTGAAAATTTTCACTTCGTGTTTCTAAAATAATTTATATAAGTAATAACATGCTAACGATGCACGTTTGAATGCTTAAAGATGTCACGCAACACATAAATAAATTTCATAATTGCACCATGAAAATCGAGCTGTTATAATTTGTAATTGATAACCAACATAAATGTGAAGCATGTATTGAAACGAAAAGTAATAGAACATCATTTCATTCCATAAAATAAAGTTCCGAACCCTTGGAACTTGTTCACACTGATGTGTGTGATATAAATATTGTGCAATCTAGAGGCGGTAAAAATTATTTTGTCTCTTTTATCGATGATAGCATAAAATTTTGTTATGTGTATTTGCTGAGGAGCAAAGATGAAACTATTGAGAGCTTTATACACTACAAGAACGAAGTTGAAAATCAACTTGGTAAGAAAATCAAAAGAATCAAAAGTGATAGGGGAGCTGAAAATGTGTGTTCCAATCATTGAATTATTCATGAAACTATTTCTCCTTATTTGCCTCACCAAAATGAGATTGCATAACACACGAATCGAATGTTGAAGGAAATGATGAATGTCATGTTGACAAGTTCCGGCTTACCCTAGAACTTGTGAGGGAAGCCTTGTTTTCAACAACTACGTTCTGATCAGGTTACCTTTCAAAAGATTGGATAAGACATCATACGAATTGTGGAAAGGTCACACACCTTCCTACAAATATCACCCGATCCAGGCTTAAGCGGAGTAAGTAAAACCATCAACTGCCTCAGGCTCTTACAAGAAGTGCACCCCCTGTAATCGAATCTATGACTTGAACAATCAAATTCTAAGTCTTATGCCATCAAGTCACACCATTGGGATTTGAAAAAATGGATTCGATTAATAAATGAGTCAAGTCGATTCAAGAATACGAATTTGAACTCGTTGATTCGCTTATTCATTAATGATTCATTTTATTATTCTCATTTACTAGTTGTTGCTATTTTTTCAATTGAGATTTTAGAAGTTATTGCCAATTATCCCCAAAAAAAATTTGTACGTATTTAATGAGTTATTTTTAGTAAATTTATAAATTACGTATTTTATATGTATACTTTACGAAGAATTAATATAAATAAATTTGTGTAATTTATTTCATAAAAAAATGTTAAGAGTAAACGAATATTCATATTCGATTCGTTTAGTAAACGAATCGAATACGAATCCTAACTAATTAGAATTCATTTGATAAACGAATCGAATATGAATCCGTCACAATTTAATTTGATCCTTTTAGAATTCGATACAAATTCAATCAATCAATTCAGTTTGACACTCATAGTGCTAGTGAAGTCTCAAATTGACCTTAAAACTATGAATCCGTCACATTTTAATTTGATTCCTTTAGGATTTTATACAAATTCGATTTGTGAATTCGTTTTGAAAACCGAATGCTAGTGAAGTATCGAATTGGCGTCCCCAATGAACGTGGCTTGATGGTGTAGGGTTCAGGATCTCACATAGAGGTCCTGAGTTCGAATCCAGAGAGTGCGTTTCTTGTAAAGCCTGGGACAGCCAGAGGTTTACTTGCTCCACTTAAGCTCAGAATGGGTGATTTGGCTACAGGGTTTCTAACGATTCGAAAGAAAAAAAAGTCTCGAATTGGCCCAACTCAAATGGAATTCAGCTA
Source organism: Zanthoxylum bungeanum (assembly GCA_019454045.1). Classification (NCBI taxonomy): domain Eukaryota; kingdom Viridiplantae; phylum Streptophyta; class Magnoliopsida; order Sapindales; family Rutaceae; genus Zanthoxylum; species Zanthoxylum bungeanum. The sequence goes on along the minus strand of SKCR01046882.1, from coordinate 10,843 downwards.
TACATATCAAATAATGTAAAATATCAAACAAGTACGTGAAGTACATGTATATAGTGTTGGGGTTGGTGCTCAAAGCGCCAATTCCCGGTTGTATTTATTTTGAATACTTCTGTAAAACATTATTATTATGAATAATATATGCAGTTTCTATAATATAATCTATCTTTTAATATGGTAAAGACGTAATGACCTTAGAATGATTAGTCATGATACAGTTGCAAAAGCGTCGCAACGGACATTGAGTAGTATCATGACGTTGTCATTCTCAGATTGTTCATGGTCAAGGTTTACATTACTTGGTCGGTAAAGTAAACCCGTTGAGACCAGTACATGTCGTATACTGGAATATATGATTCCAATGGTTTCTCAATGAACCATTAGTCTTGGAGACTAGTATAGACGTGTAGGTGTTTATAGCGGATAAACACTGAACGACTCACCGAAGATTCTTAATGGATGGTACACCAGCGTCAATAAGAATCTTCTCGGGTTGAGTAGCACTTGTGATTCTTAGACTTGAGATGCCATTGTGGGCACATGAGACATCTTCTACACTTAGATGACAGTCACGTCAACGATCTATTTAGATCAGACCTCTGCCTGTTCGTTTGTTGGTGTAGATAGATCCTCAGGGTGTCCTATGTGTATCAAGATAGGATCCGTCAGTTCTGTGTACCAGAGCATATGTAGTCCATATGATTAGCAATCAGATAAAACCATGGGCCCGTGGTAAAGTTTAGAAGCTAGTTCTAAACATTCTTTTAGAGATTGCTAATGGAATAGTCGACTGGATAATCCCCGTAGAGATTTGACGTTTACATCTATATCTCTGGGATTTATCCGGTTACCTATGACAGAGGAATTATACATTTGCCATGACCTCTACCTATATGATTCAGCGAGATTATCCGTGATCGTCATAATCTACGGGTGGATAGATTATGGACACGAAATTTGATTTCGTGACGGATATACCTGAATCTAGAGAGTCTCAATAATGAAACATACTCGTAGAGCACTAGAGCAACATATATAAATAATATTGATTATTTACAAAGTCGTTTAAAGGTTAAACGCAAGATACGTGCTAAAGGGACCCGATAGTCATTTACCTAATTATTGTGTATTTACATTTAATACTTGATTAATTTAAATACACATTAATTAATAGTCAAATTGAGATATTTGACTTATATCCTAAATGAATATATGTTTTTGATATTTAATGTAAATATTATACATATATTTAATATATTTGTATTTGATTAATTAATTAATTATTTAATTGTTAAATGATTAAATTAATTAAAATATAAATATCTTATATTAGGATATTTGATTTAAATGATTATGTTGCCATTGTTGACTTAAATAAATATCAATAAAGGTGTTTTAGATATTTATCAAGTTGATTAAATGATTTTGAAATGAAATTGAAATGAAAATTTGGTATATACATTTGCAAAGGTTTCGGCCAAGGCAAAAATTGGAGAGGTATATATTGTTTTCATTTCTTTCTCATTTGATAACCTAATACACTTTACATAAACCTCCATTAAAAGAAAAACCAAGAAGCTAGTGAAGAAGATAAGGAAAAACCAAAAGAAAGCTTGGATTTAGTAAGTTTTTTCATCTTACTATTAGATAAGAAATTATTCCTTATGATCTAGGCTTTAACATATGATGTTCTTAAGTTATTCCTTTCTTTATTCTTTGTGTTTTTGTTGATGGAAGTTTTGTTGGAAGTGTTGACCATGTGTGATGAAAGAAGTTTGTGACTATTGTAGTTATAAGCATTCTTTTAAGGTTTTGGAAACCATATTGCTAATCTAGAGTTTTTGACCCACTCTTAAATGAACTAGATTTGATCTTGAGTTGTTTCATTGTGTTGAGACTTGGATTGGATGGAAGAAACATGATTGAAGTAATTGATTTAACCAATTTGGTCTAATTTGTCCAATTTGAGGAAATTGAAAAATTAGGGTTCATGACCAATTCCAAATTTGGGGCTTTTCATATATGTTGTGTATTTGGATGTGTATATGATGCATATAAAGTTTCATGTTGATTGGATTACATCTTGATGTGTTTCGAGACATGAAATGACAAAATGCACAAAATGCCCACCTAAGGAGGCTCACGGCCAAGAATGGAAATTTGGGGATTTATGGTGCTCTTGGTGTTTTGATGTTTTGAACATGCTAAGTTCATCTTAGAAATGATTTAGAATCATTCAAAATTGATTTGATCAATTCGGACTAAAATGGACAAAGTACCAAGTATAAGGGCAATTCGGTAAATTCACTTAAATATGATTTATTTGAATTTTATTTCATAATTTGATTATTGGAATGTTAAATAAATATGTTTATTTAATTAATCCGAGAAAAAGTATTGAAATCGGAAAATTCAATTTTTCCGCCGCTTCCGCTGCGTTACCGGATTCACCCCCTAAAAACCCCTACATATAGTTCGATGGGTGATGTAAGAAAAAAAATCTATGGATGATAAATTACATATCCGAATTCGTAAGAAATATATGAATTCGGATACGTGTATTCTCCATACGGATATGCATATATCCAACTCTGCAAAACAAAAAAAATAATTTAGATTTTATTTTTTATTTTTTATTTTCAAATTATTAGTTAGAGATATTATTTTATTTAATTTTAAGTTTAAAAATAAATAAAATAATATCTCTAACTAAACAATAATAATTTAACATTTGAAATAACATTTACAATTCAAAATACACGAAAATAATATAAATCTAAGTATAAAATTTTAATAAAATCATAAATAAAAATATATTTTATTATATTATATTATCCAGATTCCAAATTCATTTGAATCCGGATATGGATCCGCATGAATCTTTAAAATTCATAGCTGGATCCACAATTATTAATATGGATCCAAAATTTTATAAATCTGGATCTTTTAGATTTAGGTCGAATTCGAATAAATTTTACATCCCTAAACAAATCTCACTAATTTTAAAATCTTCCGAAGATATTTCGATGTAAAGTTGCAAACAAGTTTAAAAGAAAAAGAAAATAGTATGCGGATCAAATAGGCAGCGATTGAACAAAGAGGATGGTCCACCAAATTTGTAAGAAATGAAAACGTCAAATTTCTGTTCAATGAATATATTATTATGATATGAATATGATACTGCCTGTTATGATTAGACAAACGAAATTTTGGAAGTCAGAGCATGCGAGTTACAATATTACCCGTTACCAAACTTTGTTTGATGTAACTTTTTAAATAAAATTTTTTATAGGTATATTTTTATTAATAGAATTTTTAGGAATAAAAGTTTTAACCAGAAAAAATTATTTATTCAGTTATCGATGATAATTTTTTTGGAAAGAAATTTTTATTAAAAATTATGAAATTACTTTAAAGAACAAGTTTTTTAAAATTATATCATTGAATAATTGAAATAATATTGTAAAATAAAATAAGGATAAGGATATTACAAATAATTTAACACTTAAAAAAAACCTTTTCAACCTCTGCATCTTTTGAATTTTTATTAGTAGAGATAAAATAATATTTTTAATTTTCAAAAATCCTATTTTAAATACAATCAAACCCGACCAAAAATTTTAAATAGAGCTTTTATAATTTTTTTTTTATAAAAAAAAAGTCTTTTAACTCAATTAAAAATCATACCAAACATCCGCTAAAAGAAGTAATGAGTTGAATATAAGGTAATTAAATTTGACCAACATTCTAAACACCTGCGAGGCAGCAATTTCTATACCTAAAAACGACCATTTTTTGAAGCCTACCGAAATAAGTTGAGGCCACCTCAAAATCAACTTGAGTTTGAGACTGAAACTGAAAGAGATCTTTACAAATAGCTTTTTAGTGTAGGATCATAATTCTTTGGGCTATATTCACCACTTTCTGGCCCAGCTTCGGATAGGTAGTCATTATTGAGACATGGAATTGCATTTGCCTAATAGTTAGCCTAATAGGAACTCTTTCATGTAGTAGATGTGAGGAGAATGTGCCCAAGCCCAAAAAGCACTAAACACCAAACAAAGACAGCAAAATCAGCCCACATAACTAGCCACGCAAGCTAACAGAACCATAAAAAACAGTCTAGCACTCCCAAAATCGAAACAAGTCCACGTTCTCAACTCAGCACACAGAACCAGCACACACTGAAAATGCCACAGGGCTAGAAGAGGAGAAACTGACAAGGTCAAGAATCAGGCTCCATTATCCCCTTGAAACCAACCTGAAACAGCCACCAGCAGCCTGAACATTCGGCTACTCCCACGAGCCATGTTCCCCATTAATCTTTTTACTAAATTTCCACAAGCTCGCAACTCTTTTTGTTTCGCCTGTAAAAAAGGTCAATTGATCCACTTCAATCAATCAGTTGGAACTAAAAGTACTTCAATCAATCAGTACTGCAGCATTACCTTAGATTGACTCGATTCATGCACAAAAGACATGTAGTTTGAAAAGAATATCCTTCATCCTGATAAGCTCAAAGATGCAAATATCTCCTTCCTTCCAATTCTTATGCTTTGAAAATTCTGTCCATCCTTTACTTAAAAAAAAACCTCCAGCAACTCTCCAGCAGATTTGAATAGCCAGCTCACTTCCATTAGAATCCTGTATGTGGATAGTTTCGACATCTTGATTCAGAAATTTCTTGGTAAACAGAGCTGGAACGTACTGCACAAGCAAACAAACAGAATTGAATCTTAAGAATATCACGAAAGCAAACTTCACAATCACATTTTATTCAAAAGACTCACCACACTGCGGCAAGATTTCCTACTTGGCCGCAAGATAACCAAGAATGAAGGATTTTTCAGCTTCAATGAACTGGCAATCTTGATTGCTCTCTTGCTTTCTTCTGTTGAGAAATATTTGAACTTTTCACTGATATATATTTCCCTTTGTTCAAGTAAGCGCCGCAAACCAAACTCTTCGCCATTATTTTCTTCATCTACTTCCTCCAACTTCCTTTTCCCTTTGCACTTCTGGCTTTGGATCTCACACGCGAGTTTTGCTTTTGTCTCAGCAGATTGACAGTTTGTTTTAATTCCCCGAGCATAATAAGAAGTAGGCTTAGGTTGATTCTGCTGTGTCGGCGGAGAGTACTTTTCAGCAAACAACTCTTTGCTTATCTCAACAGTCTTCCCTTTCTATTTCATCCTCATTCTCTAAATTCTGCCCGTCAGCTATAGTTTTTTCATCATTACATGGATATTCAATCTCGCATGCACTCATATCAAATATAAGAACATGGAATGTTGAATTTTCTCCATATCGGAAAATCAAAAAATAACCAGGAGAGATTGAATTACTCTCTACAAAGTCCTGCCAACCATCATCAAACCAAATCTCTCTCTCATCTTTTGTCAACCTCACATCCCAAACATGACCATTAGGAGTTGTAATGGCAGCAACATCAGAAAGTTTGTGTCCAATTTTTCTCACCATCTTTTGCGGAATCATCTATATTTGTGCAAACAATGTCAGAGAATCGTCTATTCAAAAATAAGTAAAAATCAACCAAAGAATATGTATTCATATTATTTCAGTCATGAATTGCAGCGTGGATCAGTGTCAAATAAATTTAGTTAGCACAGATCACTGCTACAGAAGCAAGGTGATATATCCTAGTACCACAGACCAAAGAATCTGATTAGGATGTGATTATCTCATATGCAATACACGATCAGCATACCATTTATGTTTGAAATCAGATTTTGGCAATAGATGGGAAAAGATTCAGAGGGAATGATTTAGTTTCATGAAAAGATAAAAGCTGAATGTTAATGCATTTTTTTTTTCAAATAATGTTAATGCATTTAAATACATGCCAAACCTGTTAAATCTTCTCCATTTAACAAAATGTGGTGCTACTAGAAAAAAAACAGTGTATATAGGCAAGATGTTTGAAGTTCTTTAATGTAACTATACAATATTCAAAATCTTTTTCATTTCACATATGATAGTTTAGTAACAACAACAATAACAAATAATACAAGTTGCAGAATGGTCGAGCTTTGCAGAAGCAACTCAATCAAAATACTGTTAATTTACTTCTTTGAGACCAATGCAATTTAGACCTAAGTTTGTGATATCTGGTTAAATTGACATCTTTGAGTTGGTTCTGACATAAATATATGGTATACTCATGTCTAGCATACACCTGCTTGGTGCATCAACATACATCTTTATTGAATTTAAAGCCGTTAGCATAAAAAATTATAATTTTTTGCTTGGCTTGAATTTTTTTGGGTGGATTATATTGTTTTAACAAGTGTAGATCGTGATGATATACCTGATGGCGGAAGTGGACATTTTGCACAGACAGTCAAAGCTATGAAGGTTTGCATCTCTGTCTTACCATGTATTTAGCTGCCTTTTGATTGTTAGCTTCATTAAGATATTTATGGAAAATGAGAATGGAATTTTTTATGAAGAATTTGATTAGATCCTCTACAATTCATTTGCAGAAACTCAAACCTGATATCATGGTTGAATGTTTAACGTCTGATTTCCGGGGTGACCTCAAAGCTGTAGAAACTCTGGTTCACTCTGGGTTGGATGTCTTTGCCCACAACATTGAGACTGTGAAACGACTCCAACGAATTGTCAGAGATCCTCGGGCTGGGTTAGTTTTTTGTTTATGAGCTTTCTATTAAAATTTGTTTTACCTCATTAATAAACTGAATGGCTTCAGGACAGGTATCACCAACTGAAATGGTGGTTTGTTTAGATCGGTTTTCCTGCATTAGTATTCATAGCAAGTTCTAATTATGTTATATAGTTTTTAATGCAGGTATGAACAAAGCCTATCAGTTCTAAGACATGCTAAGTTAAACAAGGAGGGGATGATAACAAAAACTTCTATAATGTTGGGCCTTGGAGAATCTGATGATGAGTTGAAGGAAGCAATGGTTGATTTAAGGGCTATAGATGTTGATATTCTTACATTTGGGCAGTATCATCAGGTAAGTTTCGAGGAAAATATTCAGCAATGTCTATCTATATATGGCAGATCTAGAGTTTTAGCTCATTTTATGTTGGATGTGTTCTGGCTTGGTTATGCCAATGTTGCAAAGCTGCTCTAATCTTCCTGCAGATGCAGTCTTGCATTAGGTTGCCTGCACCATATTATTTCTACAAACATTGTGATCATTAACTGTCAACTGCTCATATTTCTGCAGCCAACACCACTACAATTGACAGTCAAAGAGTATGTTAGCCCGGAAAAGTTTGCTCGCTGGAAGGAATATGGGGAGTCTATTGGATTCTGTTATGTAGCCAGCGGGCCCCTGGTAAGTTGGTTCTACTCTTAAGCTTTGCATAATTCTAATATCTTTGGAATTTATACTGACATGAACAGACATTTTGGTGTACTTCCAACTTTGTGAATTGAATGAGTTATCAAGACCCTTAATTGAGTTTCTTGCAAAATCGCTGAAGATTAGCTAATTTCTTCAATCAGTTGTTTTTCCAGGTTCGATCATCTTACAGGGCAGGGGAGCTCTTTGTTAAGACCATGGTTAGGGAAAAGGCTAAAAACAGTGTTGCTACTTTGTAGCCAGTTTTGTTCATTGATTCTAGACTACGATGATATCTGCCAAAAATAATCAGAATTGAGCGGCATAAAAGCCGCTGTCAGGGCTATGTTTGTGAAGTGGCCCTAAATTATTTTGGTCTAAATTGCATTGGCCATAATTTCTTATACATGATTATTTGATTGAGTTGCATTCTTGGACGAGCTTTGCAGAAGCAACTCAATCAAAGTACTGTTAATTTACTCAATCGACGGAGGCGGCATTTTCCCAATTTCTGGTTCGAGGTGGCAGCCTCGAGGCAGCGATGCCGTCGAGGCGCGCCTTGAGGCGCCGCCTCGAACCGAATTTTGAATCATTGTTTACAAAAGGCCAATCAACATAGAAAAATGGAAAGTTTACGACACTAACTCGGATTCTTGAGAAAGAGAAACTCATAAAATTTTCCTACAAATGAAATAAACCCGTACCAGCTTCTTGTCTTCGATGGTAGAGGGAAAGACAATCCTGAAGAAACTTAAAGAAGTCTCCGGTAAAATGGGCTGTTTCTCGTAAAGAAGTCCTGTCTTCTCAATCTTCCCCATAGCTAAAACCCTAACCAAAAGATAGCCCTAGCTGTTACAGGAGATTAAAAGAGGCGAAAAATATCAATGGAATTGAGAAAGCTACTGATACAAATGCAAATCAGTAAATCACATATACAAATACAAATCACACCTACATATGAATTTGGGCTAAAAATACTTACTCAAATTTTGAAAACAAAGCTACTGATTTTAAAGAAATCTTACTCGTGAGAGAGAAGCGAGCGCCGGCCACCGAGCAGTGAGAGAGACAGAGACTAAGAGAGTGGAGAGAGGCAGAGAGCGAGCTGAGCAGAGAGGCGATCAGGCGAGCAGTGAGAGAGACAGAGACTAAGAGAGTGGAGAGAGGCAGAGAACGAGCTGAGCAGAGAGGCGATCAGGCGAGCAGTGAGAGAGAGAAGAATGACTGAGTGAGAGAGACGAGTGAGATGTTGTGAAATTGAATTAGGTTTTAGGTTTAGGGCTAAGGGCATGGCCACATAAAATAACCAAAAGTTTCAAACTTGAAACAAGTGCATGAAATCGCTTTTATTGATGGACAATAAACAACCTTGAATATCCTACCTCGTTTATTACCATGAACTTTAGCAATCCACACAATTATGTCAAGAGTTTAATTAACCTTGCACAAATTCACAGAACTAACAATATCAAGTTGCTGTAAAATTGAAGATCTGGGACAACTTATATGAGGTTTGATCTGATATGCCTCTCACGACAGTCACTATACAACTCGTTGTCACGCTTACACTTGACTACCCTTTTCAAAATGGCTGAAAAAATCAACAATGTTTATTTTGTTATTTTAGCAATTCTTCAAGTCTTTGTTCAAACTTTCACTTAGTTGTGTACTTCTAATTCCTAATGTAAATGTACCATTCATATAAGTAATAGCCCATGACTTCTTCCACTTGTATATGTCATCCAACCACTTGTTTCCCATTAACTCATATTTCTTGATTTGTGAAGATAGTTTTTGATTTTTTTTACGCCAAGACCTTTTAGAAATGTTTCAAAAACCTAATTAAATGAGGCAACTGTCTCATTGGAACGTGTTAGAAGTGTGGATGGTAATTTAGAGAGATATTTCAGAAATATGTTATTATTTATTAAAAACAATATTTGATATTCGTAATTTAATGGATAAAAGATAAATTATAGGACGTTATGGATGTTAGTATTGGATTTTCGTTATCTATCTAATAATTAAAGATAATATTATTTACTTGCATTGAAATTGATTTTCAAAATTATGTTGAATTGATGGCGTTGTGTTAATTGTAACACTTTTTTTTGGAATTATCTTGAATTTTGTCCCCAAAGGGTGTGGCTTGGTGGTGTAGGGCTCAAGATCTAACCTTGAGGTCTTGGGTTCGAATTCAGGGAGCAAGTTTCTTGTAATAGCCTATGACAGCCGTAGGTTTTACTTGCTCTGCGCTTAAGCTCGAAGGGGCGGTTTGGTGGTGGGGTTTCCAACGATTCCAATAAAAAGTGTTAATTATAACACCCTCAATGGTTGTGGCTTGGTGGAAAATGGCATATGATTTGGTTGTCAAGTCCTAAGTTCGAGTTCAGGATGTGCATTTCTTGTAAAAGCATATGGCAGCCAAGGGATTTACCTGTTCATCTTAAGTCTGGTTCGAGTAGTTTGGCAGTAGGGTTTCCAACGTTTAAAAAAAAGTGTTAATGGTAACATTATAATGAATTGTTGGATTTATATTAAATGAACCGGTTAAATCCGTCAAGACCATTGTTTAGATTTTAATTTTTATGACTTATGGATATTTTTGACTGATAGGTGATGAGTGGAAAATATATCAATATTTATCGCCCCTTTAACTAATATTTGTTTTAGTTTCTCGGGTTTTGATGAATGTTTGATGATTGTTTTAGTTTATTTTGCAGAAAAATAATATCGGGTCTCAATGAAATCATTTAGGATGAAATATGGGTCAAATAAAGGGCAATTATTGGACTTGATATATTAATTTTGGAGATTGGAAACTTGAAAGGGCGTTTTGACGAAGTGCAGTTTTGGAAATTCCAGTTTTGCGCATCTGTCGTATTTGGGCATGACTTTTTACTCAGATATTGGATTGAGCTGATTCAAGTGCCAGATTAAGAAGACTCAAAGATCTACAACTTTTAAAGAGAACATATTTTCGAATTCTGAAGATTTCATGACCGAAATGGATAAACCATCCAGAAGTGTGTAATGTGTAATTATTAAAGTCATTATCAATCATTTTCAAAGCAAAATATAAATTAATAAATAATTAATAAAAATTATCAAATCACCACCAAACAAGATAAGCAATTAGTGGAGCCAATTATGGATTTGGTGGAGTAAATTAGTGGAGAAATTAATAATGGATTGGTGGAGAATTTGATGGATGATTTGATGGTGGCAAAATTTTGCCTATAAATACCAAGCCATTTCATTTGTAAAATTCATACTTTCTTCTAAGGAATTCCTTAAGAATACTAAAAAAGATTGTATCTTGTTTATTTATTTATAGCTTTCAGTAATTAATTTCCGCTTTCGACTTTCTTTTCTTTACTTTTCAGTTTTACTTTCCGCAATTTACTTTTACTCACAGTACTTTCTTTCTTTAATTTTTCAATTTTTACTTCTTAGTAATGAGGAGGTAACTTCCCCAGCTAGGGTGAAAGGTAATTCTTTTACTATTGCTT